>JZKD02S0681599.1:0-15339 GCA_000966675.3 Picea glauca | reverse complement strand
CTATTAAGTGTCAAATAGAACATAAATTCCTTTACAAGGAGTTTCACAAAACAAGTCCTCTGGATCTCCAATTTTTCGACCTTCCTTAACTTCTCCTTCTACAGAGTTTATATAGAAACAATACATACTTATCAAGATCCAAAAGAAATGGATCTGAAAACCTCCTCAACTATATTTAGTTTCTTGTTTCAAAAATCAAGGAGAAGATCCAATCTGATCTCCAATTCGAATTGATGAGGTGGCTTGTCAATTGTTGTCCATGAGATTTTTCAGGAAAATAAATCTGGTAAATTCCTGAAAAATAGGGTCCAAAAATCTCTTTGTATCTCTTAAATGGTGATAGCCGTGTAAAAAATGAGAGAGGGTTTTGTGAAGGGACTCGTTCCCAAAAAAACCTCTTTTGGTTTCCAAAAATTCATCACCAGCTGTTCTGCAACCTCCCCCAAAATTACTGACTAAAACAGGAAATTATTTATTATGAAATCGCAGAAAAAATAGGCCTCAAAGATAAATTCGAATCTCTTAAACTATGATAGTTGTGTAAAAAACGAGAGAGGTTTTTGTGAAGGGGAATGTTACCAATAAAAGCCTCTTTTGGTTTCAAGGAATTCATTTCCAACGGTTCTGCAACCTCTCTTGAAGATAAAGACTCTAACAGGTAAAAAACAGAGTATTTCTTCTAGCTTTCTCAGAAAAATAGGCTTCAAAGATAAATTCGAATCTCTTAAAATGTGATTTTCGTGTAAAAACCGAGAGAGGTTTTTGTGAAGGGGAATGTTCCCAACAAAAACCTCTTTTGGTTTCAAGGAATTCATTTCCAACTGTTCTACAACCTCTCTTGAAGATAAAGACTATAAAAGGTAAAAAACAAAGTATTTCCTGTATCTTTTTCTGGTTCTGCAAAATAATAGCCTTTGTCACCAGAAAACACAGCTTCAGCTTTTGATGATTTGGTGGTTTCTCTTGTTATAGGTCTTGTAGAATACTAAGCAAATTATTTTCCTTTTCTTTGTATCTTCCCCAAGTTTTTGTCTTCTTTTGTTTTCCTGTGTAATGGAAGCCTTTGTACTTTTTCTTTGACACCCGCTTTAGAGTCTTCAGAATGGTCTTCTATGACTATGGCATTTTCCTCTTTGATTGATGGGTCAAACATAGCTTTGGACCTTAGCCTGTATTTGTTGGCAACTCTAGTAGAATTTCTCCTAGGGTTTTGAGACACAGGTGCAGATTTCTTCTTTTTCTTTTTTACTGCAACACCTTTCTTACTGGTTGCTAGTGATTTATGTTTGACTGTGGTTTTAACATTATAATATTCATCTAAATCATCTTCCATTTTTATGTCTGCATCAGAAAACATTTTGATCTCTGCATCTAGTTTGGGTCTCTTACCTCTGTTGATCATGGCTTCTTCCTGAATGTAATCTACAAGGGTATACTAAAAAATGTATTGAGTCTGCTTCTTTCTCTTACTGGTCCTTGTAACCTTAGTTGTAGATACTTCTTCTTTGATAGAAAATCCATTAACTGTGATACTCTTTTTCTGTGTGACTGCCTTATTCCCTTTTCCCTTTCTTTGTTTGCTTAGTTGTGGATCAGGATTTAGGGATTGAATCAACCAAGTCCAGGGTTTCTGTGAATTATGATTAGGGCGGTATGCCACTCTTGTATAATCCAACTGTGAGGGAATCCCTTTCTCTAATCTCGTTTTTGCTTATCTGGTAGCAAAAGTTGATTGACAAACTCTGTGACTACATGCTCCTTCTTTCACCATCGTTCTTCTCTAAACTACCAATCTGCAAGCTTTGGCGATGGATTGTTCTGTCACCAGCAATAACAACTTTCCAATATCCACTTCGAAACCATCGAAGTTCTGTGCAAACACCATAGATACATGTTCGTCATAACCTTGGAAGGTGGAGAGGAATTTGAACCAGCCAGCGTCTTTAAACCTCTGTGCCATCTGTGGATATTCTTCGAGAATCTCAGCGCCTTCGGGTTCCAATCTGACAACTTGCCCACTTATCTTAGGTGCCATATTAATAACACGATGTTGTAACTTGGCATTGTTCGGAAGTTGAATTTACAACCTGCAACTGTTAGCATATAATAGTTTCTTCTGGAAAACACCTGCGCTTATAATTCAACAAATTAGAACGACGAGTGACAGGATCATATAATGATGTTTGGAAATTGACTGATTTGAAAAGGGTCTTTGCATGTACAGAACGATCCCATCGTGTAACGGTGCGAACTGTAGAATGATTCAAGAGATATTGTGGGACACATGCGGATTATCAGTCCACGATTTATGTAATCATAACAAAATCAGGGTGGTTGGCGCTTATCATGGCATGATTATATTGGCGCTACGGGAATAATTTTATTCCAACAACGTTATTAATGACTTGGCAGAATTTTGAATTTGCAAGATTCAAATAGGCATATGAAGTGACACATCTTGTAAAACCATGTCTTAAATCTCCCAAACTTAAGGAAATTATTCAAAAAGCTAAAATGTGAAACATAACAAACTGAAAACAAAGATTAAAATCAAACGAAAGCAAACAATGAAGTGCAGGTAGGGAGGGTCTAGGATTAAAGTTTCTCACTAAATCAAAAGCAGAATTAAAGACTAACACATACCATGTCACACAAGGCATACAAAAGTGTAAGAATTATGAAATTTATTATTACAATTAGTGAGCTAAAACTTACACATGTAGTCTAAACGTTCTACATTTTTAACTTTTTTGGGGCACCCTTTTCCGACCAGTTTTGCCCAAAATCCGGTCAAAAATTTATAAGCAACGTTGGAATTACATATTTCAGTTGTTGAAATTGTACAACCCAAGTGCTCTAGAGGTTTTTGAGGGTGTTGAATTGATTTATGCATTCAAAAATGCAATTTAAGAAATGTAAAATGTCATTTCACCAACAATTGCATGGCGAAATTTCAATGATAGTTGCTGAAAAAAGTTAAAAATGTATAATGTTTAAACTTTTCCAAACTTACATACTATTATAAAAAAGTGTAAGAATCATTTTATAATTCAATAACTTGGAAATTAATTTTTTTCCATTAATTTTATAAGTAAACAAGTTATAAAATTTTGCTTTATTTTATTTCATAAAAATAATATAAAATTACCCATATGATACATGTGTTAATCACACCAAAGTGCACCTTTCTTGATGGTTTCATGTAGTACTTTACCCTCTTTTTTATCTCTTACCAGATTTCGGTCAAAATTAATCGAAAAATATGTCCATAAAAACAAAAAAAAATCAAACATTTCAACTACACAATTTCTTTTAAACCTAATAAAATAATAAATAATAAAATACTACAAACAATTTTGACATAGTAAAACCACATGTATATATGGATGGGTCAAAGACCACAAGTAGACGAAGTAGGCTTACGAAAAGGAAAAGAGGTAAGGTATTCATAAGATATTTAAGTTTAGAAAAACATGCAACCATACAAAATGTTAAGATTGCCACGTATATAACTATAATAATTATAATTGGCATGGAATTGGTCTTGGTGTGATTTTAAAAATAAAATATGATCATGCAAAGAACCACATTTTATTATAAAGAAAAACCATCAAAGACTGATTCAATGAAATAAAGTGAAATTAATATAATTGTTGACCACATACACTTTTCCCTTGATTCAACATCATATTATACTAGCACAGCCGTGATTACTCACAGCTGGTGAACGCCGAAACGCTTAACGTTGGGTGGCATTTAAAACGCAGGCAAAACCTGGCATGGAATTGAAAAGCGGAAGCGGAATCGTGGGTAGAGGAAGCCATAAGCATCCGCCCTGGTTTAAAAATGACGGCGCACTACAAAACGTTTTAATTTGCATCCAATTCCACACCAATGAAACAGCAGCAGTTCACATCCACGCGGCCATACGCATTTGTCCAGTTTATTAATCACTGTTGTTATTTTTTAATATTTCTTAATCACTGAACGTGGCAATCTGGTCATGAGCAAGTAATTTTTTAATTTTATTTAGTAAATGTGAAAAAGTAATCACATAAACTGACGTCTTTATAAATGAGCGGAAGTTAATTTATCAAAATCTCATTCATTGATTAGAGAGGACGACGAAGAATATGCCAGCATCTTCAATTGCCAACCCTAGGATTGAAATTTATGATTAAAAGGTGATTAATTCTGCCCATTGTCAATAGGTATACGCCTTTCGGCGTAATGATACCTCTTTCCCTTTGCATGTTCGCCACATACATGCATTATTTTTATTTTATATTTTTGTCGGTGTCCAAATATTAAATTCTAATGGAACATGGATAACATTATCCAGAACATAAGGGAGGGAGGGAGTGCGTATGTATAAAGCAATGTCAGCTTTGATTCTTTACATTGACCAATAGCATCATCTCTAACGAAAGATTCGCTATTCTCATTGACCAATAAAATAATTTGACATCAAATATTTAGCATTCAATTATAATGTTCGAAATATTCGGCTGACCAATCAAATTTAGAGAGAAATATTTGGCATTCAATGTCCAATAGGCTCAATTTCAATCATTTCTTTAATAAGTTTTATAGATAAATAGATTAATTTATTAAACAATGTATAAGACATAAATAGATTAATTTATTAAATAAGTTTTATAGATAAATAGATTAATTTATTAAATAATGTGTGACATCACATAACTACTTGGAAGTTGACTTTTTAATCCGACCCATGAAAGTTCTTGTTGTCAATGTCTAGTTATTATTTTATAATTTTTTTTCAAAACTATATGCTATTCTAATTCTGTTTGAGATTCCAATTCTAAGTCATGTATAGTAGGTAAGACTTGTACTACACTTTCCTCACCTAACATGGATGAAGGCATTATCACTTACCTAGTCGAACTCTTAAAGAGGACCATATCACAAATCTTTAATCTTCTAACCAAATCCCTATAATCTCTCTTTTTTCAAGTGCAATCAAAATTGAATATGTTTTTTAACTTGAATGTCTTCTCAATTTTGTGTTGTTGAAAACTAATCTCTTACCTTTCCTATTATTTCTTGGTCTCATGTACTTGCAAATGGATTTGCCTGATCTTTTTATGAATCTTTGGCTTCTCCTTTATTGTCTTCCTTATCTCCTCCATGTTGTCCATATACAACATCTAGAGATGAAAGTGGTAAATATCCAAAACAAGTTTGGGAATTTTTTGGTGGAAGTACGGATCACTATGTTATAAGAGTGTTGAATGTAGATCAAATTATCATCCCAGGGCCTTGGATGCTTATGATTGTAACCCCTCAAAAACTAAAATAATGTCATATCCACCACTTTTGTCTACCCATTGAGTTATGGATGAAAATCTATATATCTCTTCGGCTTGATGTTTATCTTCTTCTAAATTGTAATCCAAAAGACACCAAAAAATATGGTATCTCTATTCGAAACAACTCTTTTTGGTGTCCCAAAAGGCATGTTTTTTTTTGCAACATGCAAGCTTTATCCATCACATGCCACATAAGAGATAAAAAAAAAAGTCAAAATTATCAAATCAGTGTATTATTATAATTTTAAGTTAAAATCTACATATCGTAAATGATTTACATTGTAGGTTCAATTTCAATCATTTATTTAATAAGTTTTATAGATAAATAGATTAATTTATTAAATAATGTATAAGACCACATAACCATATATAAAAACAAAGTTTTTAAAAGAATTACAATTAAGAAAATTAACAATGTGATAATGTTCAAATTACAATTTAATAATGTTTGGATGGAGTGTAATGTCCCGATTATAAACTAATAATGTTTGGCTAGGGTGTTAGAAAAACAAAGTAACCTTGTTTTGGAAAAAAAAAATGTTAAAAACAAAAACAAAAATTATTATTTTTTCCTATAGAAAACATTTCGCAAAAAAAATTCTAAGTACTTTTCCATGATGCATGGATGGTAAACGAAGTAAATCACTGACCCTGGTTACAGAGCATAATCCCAAGGGAATCAAGAGAATTGAACTTGTGATCTCTCTAACTTTAAGTTAATAAAATGTGTAGGCCAAAAATATATTTTAAGTAAATAAGATATGGAGGACAAATGATGAAGGAGGCTTACAAGAAGGACAAGGTAGTGGGCAAGGTCAAAACAAAGGGATAGGTGTAAGGTCCTCGACTAGAAGGGCACAAGCACCCTTGCCCAAGTCCTCAAGGAGACAAAATTTGGGGTTGCTTGGCACCCAAGAGTTGCACTAGTTGAGAAAGTGGGTGCCTTGGGCGCGCGAACACGCTAAGGGGCTTGTCGAAGCATGAGGCAAAGCACAAGGCTAGGCGCACCAAAGAGGTTGGGGCACATCGACATGAGGAGCGCACCCAAGGTTGAGGCGCACACTAGTCCCAAGGGACGTGAAGGTTGATGAGTGTGTGGATTCATTTGAGTGCATGGGTCTGCAAAGGGTGCATGCTGATTCGTTTGGGCGCATTGGTTTGTGAAGGGGTGCAACACACCCAAAAGGATGTGACGGTTCGCGAAGGTGACATTTGGAGTCCATATAAAAGAACAAGGGCGCACAACCAAGAAGGCACAAGGAAGAGAGCAAGATCAACACCAAAATTTAGAGGTAGATTTGGACAAGGAGGGGCGAGCTCACTCAAGAAGCCAAGTTGCTCCACATGGAAGAACTCGTGTTTCCTTGAGGTGATTATGTGGACAGAGTTGGGGTGACCTTCTTTGGATTAAGTCTAGCAGCTATCAGGGCGACTTTGGAGTTTGGGGAAGTCTTGCTACAAGTTTGGGTGAGAAATGCTATGAGAAAGAACTACAAATTTGTGTGAAGTCTTGCGACAGAGAAGAGACGGTGAGTCTATGGTGAGCACACGTCTGGGGCGCACCGCAGGTGTTGCGAAAGTTGTTGTGACGAGCGAGCCTTGGTGTGATGAATATCTGTATGAGTGTCTTGGTGAGGTGAGGTGAGTCGAGTGACTCTGCTCAAGTTGAAAACTGAGCTGGTAGTGCTCATATTATAATTGTTTCACAATAATAAGACTTAGCTAGGTGTTATGCACGTCTTGTGTTGTCCACACTATATTTGTGTGTCTCTTGTTTGTTTCGCAAGTGTTCTCTTTGTTTCACATGTTCATGGATATATGCTTAAATGACTAAGTGTTAAAGTTGTTAACAAATTGTCTAAGCATACAAGTGAGTTGCATTAGAGTAGGAGTGTGACTCACGCATAGTCTAGAACAAAGTATAGATATGCTTTAGGTGAAGCGGTGTAGTTCGAACGAAATATCCTTGATGATGCCAAACAACCAAGTGAAAACTATCACAATGTTGCACACTCTCAAGAAATGCGTGATCATAAGGATTCAAGCAAGCATCCTATAAAAACGTGACAATAAGGTCGACATCATGCAACCAGTACCGAAACCTCTTATGTGGGATAAGATTTGAGAGATGGTAGAAACATTTATACCGTAAGGGAAACATCGGGGAAACATCGTGGAAAGTTGTTTGTTGGAAACCTAACCAAATAGAGAAGTTGGTGTGAGCCTTCATTCCCCTTGGCCAAGGCATTATTATTCAAAATGTTAGGGTAGGCAAGGAACCCGGTCTTGTCGTTGGTGTGATTATTTAGAAAAAATATGTAGATCATGCCCATGCTCACCTCTTCCCACTAGTTCATAAAATGATGAATTCTTTCATGTGTAACATTACCAAACATAAACATTGAATCGCCCCCACTTGCAACCCACAATGTTGCATTGTACTCCTTACCAACCTGGTTCACCATCCTCATTAATGTTTTAACTCCAGTGCATGACGACATACCCACTCTTCCCTGAATTTCTATCACATATTTGGTTGCGGAAAACACTGGTTCAGAGCATCCAACCTATGGCAATTATTGTTTAGCAAAGTGACAGATAGACGCGATGCATTGGCATTCGCCTCTCCACCTATCTTCACCCCATATGAATGATTATAAGAATCAATATCATTGAACGAGATTTTAACTCTTTTAATTTATTGAAATATTCAATGAAGATGGGGATAGGGATGGGAAGAATAATAAAAAAAACATATTAGCCCATATATAGCTTAATTCTTTTAAACCTAATAAAATAATAAATAATAAAATACCACAAATACTTTGGACAGGATAAAACCACACGTATATTTTACACGTTATTAACATGGATGGGTCAAAGAGCACAAGTAGCGGAAGTAGGTTTACGAAAAGGACAAGAGAGGGTAGGTATTCATAAGATATTTAGGTTTACCGTGAAGTCATTTTGTGATGAGAACATGCAACCATATAAAATGTTAAGATTGCCACGTGTGTATAATTAAAATTGGCATGGAATTGGTCTTGGTGTGATTTTTTAAAAATAAAATATGATCGTACATGGAACCACATTTTATTATAAAAAAAAATCCATGAAAACCGATTCAATGAAATAAATTGAAATGAATATAATTGGTGACCACATACATTCTTCCGCTGGTCGATGTTAACATCATATTATATCATATCTCTGTCCTGTTCGCCACATACATTAATTATTTTTATTTTATATTTTTGTGGGTGTCTAAATATTAAATTCTACAAAAAACATTATCCAATTATCCAAAACATAAGGGAGAGCGTATGTATAAAGCAATGTATCAGATTTGATTCTTTACATCGACCACTAACAACATCTCAAACAATTCGCTATTCTTATGGACGAATAAAATAATTTAAAGCCAAACATTTGACATTTAATTATAATGTTCTAAATTTTCGGCTATTCTCATTAATAAATAATTTAAAGCGAAATATTTGGCACTCAATTACAATGTTTGAAATTTTTCCATGATTTAATTTTTTGTTTTGCTTTGTTTATTTATTTGAAATTTTAATATTTTATATTTTTCTTAAAATGAGTGAAAATATTTGAGAACAAATTTTTATAATCAAAATTATGTTCAATCAAGAAAAAATATATTTTTTGAAAAAAAAACATATTTAAAAAATGTTTATTTTAAACAAAAAGAAATTCTTTATCTATTTATTAAGTTATTCCATAATATTCTATAATGCACAAATGGTTATGTTAACTATGATTTACCACATATTCCATAAGAGTGTTGAATACAGATCAAATTATCATCCTAGGTCCTTGGATGCTTCTGATTGTAACCCCTCTAAACCAATGTCATATTCATCACTTTTGTCTACCCATCAATTTGTGAATGGAAATCTATAGATATCTTCAACTTGGTGTTTATCTTATCCTAGATTGTAGTCCAAAATGCACTAAGAAATATGGTATCTCTATCTAAAACAACTCTCCTTGATATCCCAAACTACACCTAGACCCTCTCAAAGAACAAATTTGCTACATCTTTTTCCCCGATGGTCTTTTTATAAGGCATGGTTTTTTGCAGCGTGCAAGCTTTATCCATCACATAAAACATAAAAACAAATTCAAAATTACTAAATCTATTATTATAATTTTAAGTTAAAATCGTAAATTATTTACATTATAGGTTCAATTTCAATCATTTCTTTAATAAGTTTAATAGACAAACAATTGATTTATTAAATAATGTATAAGACCACATAACCATATATAAAAACTAAGTTTAAAAAAATTACAATTAAGAAAATTAACAATGTAGTAATGTCCATATTATAGATTAATAATGTTTGGATGGAGTGATGTCTCAATTATAGACCAATAATGTTTGGATGGAGTGATGTCTCAATTATAGACCAATAATGTTTGGCTAGAGTGTTAGAAAAAGCAAAGTCTTGTTTTGGAAAAAAATGTTAAAAACGAAAAGAAAAAACATTAATTTTTCCTATAGAACACTGTTTGTAGAAAAAAATTTCGAGTACTTTTCCATGATTCATAGATAATAAATGAAGTAAATCATCGACCTTGATTACATAACCTATTCCCAAGGGGATCAAGAAAATTAAACTCGTGATCTCTGTAACTTTAAGTCAATAAGATGTGTAGGCCAAAAATATACTATAAATAAATAAGTTGTGTAGATTGAGCATGTTTTCTGGAAAAAACTGTGTACGATATTTTGAAATGTCCAATGTTTCGAGTGGATACTGCACCCATCATCAAGAACAATTAAAACTTACAAAAAAAACATAACAATGAACTAGATCAGAATAAAGAAATAAGATATACATCATGCAACCACTTCGCACACCTCTTATGTAAGATACCATTCGACAGATGGTAGAAACATCTATACCTAAGGGGAAACATCGTGGAAAGTTGTTTGTTGGAAACCTAAGCAAATGGAGAAGTTGGTTTGAGTCTTCATTCCCCTAGGCCAAGGCATTATTATTCAAAATGTTAGAGTAGAAAACGACCAGACCCGGTCTTGTCGTTGGTATGATTATTTAGAAAAAAATTGTAGATCGTACAAGGCTTGAAGTGACATGAATGTTGACATGAATATAATCACGAGACTTTTGTTATAATATCTTCAATCCCCTAGTTTGCATGTTCGCCACATTCATCCATTGGATCTTTTAGTTTTTTTGTCACTTTCAAATATTAAAACCCCCATGAACATGGGCTACATTACCCAAAACTTATTTGGTGAAAATTTATAGGTTTTTGTCAATGGGTGGATTTCACTTTCAACAAGTGTTGCATGGCAGCGTAGTCCCTGCCGGGTTGAATTGAGAATAAATGTATAGGCATGGGGAAAAAGTAGCCGAGGCAGATCGAAACTGCAGTGGAGATGTGGAAAGCAACATGAAACATAGGTGGTATCCATGCAGTAAATGACACGTGGCCTCTAGAGTCCCATTTATTTTTTGAAACTATATAATCTATTTTGCTATGTTCAAAATTTATGTCTATTTTGTCTCTATATGTGTGAGGACAAAAAGAGTTATATTCAAATTAAATAAACACAATTTCTTGACATTCACAATAGTGGAAGATAAAATTTATGACATAAATATAAAAGGAGATAAAAAACAATTTTATTTAAAATATATCAAAAAATAATATTGTCTGTTACATATTCCTAGAAATTTAAATGTGTTTGTCATATAGACTGGGATTGTGGCTCCCACGGACCATAAGATAAATATGTACAAGAAATAGGACTGTGGAAAGAAGAAGTGGGTGACGGTAGAGTGTAATACCTGAAAAGAATAAATTGAAAGGTATTAGTCTTTGGCTAGACATTTCTATTTAAAAAAGTGGAATAACTGGATTTATAAACAAAGCAGGATGTGATCAGTATAGACTTACAGTGATGGTACATATCACCCCTTTTTCTATTTGCTTTCTGATGCCTTTTTATTGTTGTCGTCGACGACTACTAGAATCATCGCCACTGACTGTTGCCTTTCATCGACGACCTGCTTCAATTCCCTTTCGACCCATCCTTTAATGTAGCTTCTCAAAGGGGCGACATTGATCTCATTCAGAATTTTTATGTTTAAAAGTTCCTTTTCTAATTCCCTTAGATCGATAGAAATATTACGCAGAGCCTGATCAATTTCTTCATTCTAT
Source organism: Picea glauca (assembly GCA_000966675.3). Lineage (NCBI taxonomy): Eukaryota > Viridiplantae > Streptophyta > Pinopsida > Pinales > Pinaceae > Picea > Picea glauca. The sequence continues at coordinate 3,790 of JZKD02S0681599.1, read as the reverse complement.
ATCGAATAGTCGACTAGCCAGTTGTCGACGTCATCTTCACCATATTCAAGGATGCTGTAAAACTTTTCCAAAGACAACGCCTTAAAAATATCAACCTGTTTATCAAAGGCTTGCTTAGTTAAGGGCAAGGAGTTGACGATTGAGTTGGGTCTTGGAAGTCGTTGGTCCTTCCAACTAAGTCTATTTTGGTAAGATTTTGAATACTTTTTATTTCGTTGATATGGCTTGTTCATATGACTGGACAATGAGATGTAGGTTCTTCACTTTCTCTTTCCAGAATGCATTTAATTGAGTGATCCAGTTTTTGGATGGGAGATATTTTTGTCTTCTTCTCGTTTCTGTCATGCTGTTGACAATGGTGCCAAAAGGAAGGACTGTGTCTAAATAGAAATGTTCTTCATTTTTTAAATCTGCATGCAAATGTTCGAGCAAATTATGTGCCCTCGTTCCAAGGGAAGCCATGGTTTGTGATGTTTCGCATGCCTCAACAATTAGTTCCATTCTTTTATTGATATTATTCTCCACATATCCTCTACATGATGCAAGGAGGCTGGAGGATCCTTTTAACTTGGCTACAGGGGCGGAATGTATGGCTATTGCTAAAGGACTGACAAGAAATGACATAGGAATCAAAGCTTCCTAAAATTCCTTGACCTGGTCCTTCAGTCTGGCATTCTTGGCCTCAATGCCTCCAATGGAATCATCAAGGGCATCTCCGATTTCTATGTGAAGTCGACAGATTTGGGATGGCCGCATGTTTGCAAGGTTAACCTCTGAATGAGATTTTCCTTTCTTATTTTTTACATCTCTCTTTTCAATAATTAATTTTTTAGATTCGCTGTCAAAACCAACACTCTGGAACACGAAGGATTCATCTTCGTAAAAAAATTTGGTATCAACTATGTCCATTGGATGACTATTATGGATCACGTCTCCAGGCTAATCAAGGTTGCAAAATACGCTATCCAGATCAGGCTCAAGTTCCATGTTCTCATTCTCAATTTTGGGCTCTTCTGCAGGTCCTACATTTTTTTTTCTCTTCTTGTCCACAAGAAGCTTGTGAGAACTATCAATTTTAGGTCGAGGAGGGTCATTATCTCCTCCTTCGTTTGAATAATTCTAAGTTTCTTTCTTGTTGTGGTGGGTCATTGGAGCGATGCTCCAGGATGTTGTACTTTTAGTACTGTTATCCGTCGATTGAACACTCTTCTCACTGGGGCCTTTTCCCTGTTGCTTGTATAATTCAACGGTGCTTTGTAGTGTGTCTAGGTCGTTGACATCATAAGCAAGAACATTGTTGCCAGTGTCTCTGTTTTCTCTCAAGTGTTTCTTGAAAAAAGAATTGTCGAGGCCAAGTGTTAGTAAATGTTCTAATTTTTTTTTTATTAGGGTCGAACCCTCTTAGGCTTTCAACATATCTTAGGTTCAAGTTGTTGAAATGGGCTGCAAATTCGTCAATTTTGTTGACGTTCCTGAACACGAAGTCCCCAAATTTCCAAGGCAAAGGAATGAACTGTTTTTTTCTCTTCTCACGGAATAGATGCAACCCGTAGTTGTATTTCCTTGCTAATTATGTAACAAACATTATGTCTGTAATGTGACATGGAAGGAGAGTAGGTTTTTCCTTGGAGCCAAAAATCCTTATGAAACTGTAATTATCCATTTGTTCAAGTGACCCCTTCTTGTCCAAAAACCTGGTTGCTTGGTCATATATGCGGGGAACATCTTCCCCTAACAATAAAACTTTGAAAATAGACACAAAGTTATTAAACACCTCATAAAAACAGTGGGAAGCCTTGTGCTTCCGCAAGGCCTGGTACTAGAACGTTGCTGGGTCTAATTCACAATTTACCTTCTTGGACAGAGATAGTTTTGAAAAGTGGCATCAATGCGCTATCGCAAAAACCAAGTAAGATGACATATAAAATTTCTTCTCCTTTTTGAAGCTTGACAATTGGGAACATATTTCATGGGAAATTAGGTTCCCGTAATAAAAAATGGCTTGTTCCTTGACTGTGAAATACAAAATATAAAGAACCATGCGAGAAATAGTTGTTGTGGATTTTTGTCTCATTATTCTTGTAAACATCGAGGCAATTTCCCGGAATGGATTTCTAAATGAACTAGCCTGCAAGCTTGTGATATCTTCAGGAACTACGATCGGGTCTTCCAGGAACTCGGGCAAGAGGTCCAACCCATTATTATGCTTTCTTAGGAACTGCTTGGAATCTTCTCCTTTGAATGTCAATGTTGGCTCCAACAATCTTAACATCTGGCGGAAGACATGAGGTGACAAAGAAACAAAAGTGTGGTCCCGCAATGGAATAATTATTTGGCCTGAAATATATTTATCGACACACCAAGAGACCAACTCCTTACAGTTAAAAACTTCAGGGACACAACCTACACGAGCAATCCCATAGGTCCAAATTATTTCATTCTGGGTGGAAGGGGATGAGTAATAAAACTATGCCCTAGACCACTAAAAGTTATGGTCCTCGTTCCTGAAGATGTTCACTATATCTCCATAGAACCGTTTTCGAGTTGGTGCCATAAATTTACGAGAACGTCTGTTTTCTCCAGACGATGGTTGAAATGAACAATTGGAGGGGATAATATAACCCTCCACAAATGTTGGTTCAATGCTTATGAATGGGAAACCTCCTCAAGCCTTTCACTCATTAATGACAATCTCTATGGGTGTTGCATGATGAGATGTTAGCAGTAAAGCTTACTTATTACATACTTAGAAGTGTGAAGGTGGCGAGTATGACAAAGAGAAATTAAGGATTAGAGGTTTCCTGAACGTGGCAACCCGATGACATGCAAACGACATTCCATGATTTTGAAATCAACACTCGGAAGGGATAATATAACCCTCCACAAATCTTGATTTAATGTGTATTAATGGGAGATTGTAACACCTTGTTTCCCCCAGTTTGTAAAAATAACTATACTGGCCAAGAGCTGTGGCAAACCCAAAAATGTGAATGTGTGATGTGAATGGACCTTGTGAAAAAGGTCGATGAATGTGAATAATATTATGAATATATATTGCAGGACTGTTGAGAGGGGATATGCTGAAAAAGAGACCACGATGGCTAGAGAAAGGTGGTGGAAGGAACCTAGAATGGTGGCGTTAACTTCCACCGAAACCAATACCGTATTTGGACTTCACTGGCCCGGAGAACCAAGAGCGGTTCGTTGGCCCTGAATTAAATGACTCGTCAGGATTGGTAGGTAAATGGCTCCTCATGAGTAATGAGGGATGGGGGTGAATCACCCATCCGTAGAGTCCTCAGACTTGACCACTGCGAGGAAAATCGTGCCACACACAACCTCGCCGAATAGAGAAAAGGCAGGAAGTGTGGGCGATCAAGGGGAGATGCGAGGGAAAGAGGAAGAGAACTCTGGAAAAATATAGAGTGAGTGATATCATAGAAGAAGGAGAGTAACCTTCGTTCTCGGTCACTGGCAAACAAAGACGCAGTCTCACAGCATCGTGGTCTCAGCTCGGGGGTGGCTAGTAGTAAATTCGTTGGGAGTCGTTGAGCCTACGGTTGGGTGGAAACGGGAAGCCCTCTTAGCAGTTGCAGTCACATCCGGTGTTATTTCTGATAAGTGTTTACATCTTGCATCTTGAAATTTATATGCTGACATGTATGCTCATAGTCTGTGTAGTTTGTGAATGGTTTGAGTATAAGACTGTCTATGTAGTGTTTTGATCAGAAATGGTGGTTGCATGCTTTTACTGGAAGGACCACGTATGGCTTATGTTATAGATAGATTT
>JZKD02S0681587.1:245331-263582 GCA_000966675.3 Picea glauca | reverse complement strand
AATGTTGCATCTATATCATATACATGCATGGCATTTCCCGTTGCAAATAAATTAAGAGCAGAGGGAGTATGTATGGAATTTTATTTGGGGCATAGTCCAACCCTCAATTCAATGGTTCTTTTGGTTGATCCTTGTATAAGATTTGTATCCCCTCTCTTCCTTTTGTTTCACCACTTCTCTATCCCTCTGGTTTTGTTATTATAGTAATATTCTCCCACTTCCACTACAATTTCATCTAATTCCAGTGCTTGTGACGAAAAGGAAAATTTTCCAGGTATCGACATTAGAGGTGTACATTCCTGGGGGTGAAATTCAACTATGCCCTCACGTAGGGTTGTTGGAATATTTGTTTCCTAATTCAGTTTCCTCTATCTTTCTTTTTTTGCTTCTTCATCAGCCTTCCTTTTTTCCTTGGCCTCAACAACCTTATGTTTCTCTACTTCTTTTTTCTTTTCTTTGTTTCTACAACCAGCTTTTGTTTCTCATCTTAAGACTTATTTTTTTATTATGCATCATGTTGATATTTTTCCTACTTTTTTTCCTTTTTCTTCCTCTCATTAGAAACATTCTTCAATGCATCTTATTTTTTCTTCTTCTCATCAAATTTAGATTTCTTCTTGTCTTCATCCCTCTTATTTCCTTTGACTTCCTCTTGGCCCCTCTTCCTCTCCTTTTCTAACTCTTACTTTTTTCTTTGGTACTTTGGTTCTACATCACATGCCTTCTGGTATCTATCCTCTGCCTCTATTTTTTCTTCTTGTTCCTTTGCTTCTAGCTTTTCTTAGTCCTTCACTAGAAGCAATAAGAATTGTTTTTGAGTTATTTTCATGTTTTCTTATGCTTCCATTAGAATCTTTTCTTTGGCCACAACATATGGAAACATGTGTAGTAATTGTTTGAAGAATAATACCCACTTGAATACCTCCTCTAAATAGTTTACTACATGGATCACACGGTGATTAAGGCCAACAAATTTGACATGGTTGAATGTTGTGTCTTTTGGGTCATGCCCTATAGGTTCTCTTGTACGCAAGCATATATCTTGTAGGGTTTTTGTTTATTTCCTAGAATGAGGGCCATTTAGTAATGTGTACCTTCCTATTTTTATAGGGAATGTGGGTCAGAGATTCTTTTTGCTACCTGGAAGGAAAGAGGTTATGCCATTTTCTATTTTTTGGTAATAAATATCCCAAATTAGCAACCCATCGGGAACATATTTAGGTGGGAGATGTGGGGCTTCATCTTTCCCTTAGACTCTGACATATGTATAATATTGTTTCCATATACCACTTTGAAATATATTTCAAGGTGGCCATGGCTTCCTTTGATATTTTATAGGGTGTATACCCAAAAATTATGTTGTGTAGGGGAGAAAGGAAATAACCACATAGGTCATAAATGTGTTTTTTCTAATTGACATCCCACCATTGAGAAGAATAGAAAGGGATAGGTAGTTGGCTAGGGTCCCAGTTCCATCCAAAAGAAGGAAAGTTTATTGCAGAACATATGCCATATATTAGGTATGCAGACATGTAAAAGCTAGGTTTTTTCATACATAGTGCTTCCTAGAGTTTTTGGAAGATGATAAAGACTAGTATATGTTGGTGTAGGCCTATTTTGGGAGAAAAGTCTATTTTGGGCACATGCCTATTTTGGGGAAAAGAAGCCTATTTTTGGAGCACGCACAATATGGGGAGGAAAAGAAACATGAAAAAGAGGACAAAAAAGAAGCATGCAGAAGAAGAAGGAAAAGCAACATGTGGAAGGCATAAAAGTAGTGTGGCGCGAATGCCGAAAAACATAGCCATTTTAGGGTTAGGGTTTTGGGCATGAATGTAATGGTTATAAGCCAGTAGAATAGTATAAATAAATACCATGGATGATTTTAGGGGATAAATTTCGCTCATGTGCTAATTTTCCATGGTTTTTCCAAAAATGAGATTCGCTATTTTAAAAATGATTCGCCCAACTTCTATAGGATAAAATTATTTTACCTTAAAAATTGCCAACATTTTATAAAAACTATATAAAATCCTTATAAATTTGAATATTTTTACAAAAATATCGTCAAACATTTATAGTTGGCATATGAAGGATTAGTAAGATTCGCCAAAGTTTCTACATTTAAAAAAAAAAAAAATCCATCCTTAAAATCATCCTTGATATCTAGGAGGTCTAGTAGAGGTTGATCAGAGGCTAGTTGTTGAGTAGTTCATTGTTATGTTGGTCAGCTAGTAAAGGCGAGATAGTGGATCTGAATAAGCTATTTTTGAGGGTTAGATCATAGGTTGTGGATCCTGGTGTTGTCTATTCCACCTCACAAAGGGTAACTACCCACCTTTTCTATTGTAAACCTGAAGAATGTAATGCACACAATGCAGATTTTGCAGAAAGATGAATGAAAGAGCAGAAGAGACATATATTTGTGGACGTAGCCCCAAGGGGTGAACCACAGTAAATCTATCGTGTTAATGTGTTTGAATGGTTATTTTGATGTTATGTTATGTATCAGTTAAAGAATTAATGGTTACTTAGCTAATCACATCATGAATGCGTAGTTTAATGAATGAATGAACACTATATTTAGATGAATGAATAAGAATGTTAATGCATGAGGAAAAGGATCAGATTATAGTCCCAATCCCTTCCTTGACTGCAAACACCTGAGTATTGAAGTCCTCCATAAAGCTATCTCGGGTGAGACTGCATTGTGCACTCTATGCACAATGTTTCCTTCAGGTTTACCATGAGCGTCGATAGTTTGAGGGTTTTGTTGGAAACCAATTGAGATCATAACCTGGGTTAGCCCAAGCGTCCAACAAATGGTTCTATTGTTGGCTGGAACTACACAAGATCGATTGGAAGGGATCTATTGAAGAAAATCACGGAGAATGAAAATGTAGAAGGGAATATTTAGGACATGGAATCCAATGAATGTGGAAATTGAAATATGGTTAAGGAAAAAGGAACTCAATTTTGCAGAAAGGGACAACATAAACTCTAAATTTACACCACGCAAATATCTCAACAAATATGTGTTTAGTGAATTGCATGAATTATTTTTATGTGAATTCATGCATCTGTTGCAAGAGTGGTTACTGAGGTTGAAGGAAAACCATCCTACGAATCGTATTAGACAGCTAGAGTGGAATTCTATGGATATTGTGTAGTTGGAGAAAATCTATAATAAATTTACGTGCACAATAGATTTTTGGTTAAACAGTTTTATTGCAGGGTTTATCACTTAATTTGCAGTTGATACTGCGAATTCGTACACTGTTGTAGAACAGGTTTTTCTGAAGGGACCTAGATGTAGGTACATCAAATCACTATATACTTCTATCAAGATTTTATTGTATGAAAAATGTGTGATTACCATGGAATCAAACAACTAAACTTCCCTGCACGCATGGGGGAAGGGGGGAAGAATTGACATGAGTATGAGATATGGATAGAGAGATAGATAAGGGGAAGTAGAAGGAAGCCATGAACCCAATCATGATGGATGAGGACCAGAAAAATAAGATAATGGAAAAATGTGGAAAGACGCACAACATTAGGCCCTGCCAATATAAGATGAATAACAAAAAGAGGTCCATAGCCAATAGAGAGGTCTTGACGAGCAATGAAGAAGAGGTAAATGATATCCGGGATATGGAGAATATTGAGGAAATCCTATGTGCAAAATAAAAAAGGGAAAAAATAGGTCCAAAGGAAGAAATGTAGTCCATATCACATTTAGTGTGAAACCTACAACCCCATGTGCGACTAATACACCTGAAGGAACACCAAATTTTAGATAACCAGGTTTTATTATATGAGGGGCAAAAGGTCAGGGATCCAATAGAGGACAACCAACTAGAGGTACAAGTTCAAGTAGTAACATAAAATTATCTACGCTGCGTGGAGGAAGTAGTTCAACACAATTCAAAATGGCAGGAGTAGATTCCACTATCATATTATCAAAGTTTCAGGGCGAGGCATCAGAGGACCCTGAAATTTATTTATTTATTTGTGAAAAGATATGGCAAGAAAAGTAGGTCACAGATGAGGATACAAAGTTTACGCACTTATCTATAACACTCATATACCACGTGCTAGACTGGTACATGATCCTTGATGTAAACAATCCACAAGGAGCACCAAATACTACCGCATATGTGAAAAAACTACTGGTAAATGAATTCTAGAAGCCAAGCTCACAAGACCAGTACATGATTGAAATGATTGAAATCAAGAAGAAACCAAGTGAGTCTCTCTAGGAGATTGATCAAAGGTTCAAACATCTAAAAGGTAAGTTGAAGTATTGTAGTAATGACATGCAACATACAGAGTTATTTGTGAACTCACTGTTACCACACTTGAAGTATCCTTTGAGATAGAATAAGTTTCAAACTCAGGAAGAGGCTCTGTAAGCAGCCCTATAGCTAGAAGAATTTTTTTATCAATAGACATATCCAACAATTGAAGAGATGAAAGATGATCTGAAGAATCTAGCATTTCAGTTGAACAAAAATAAGCAAAAAGAGAAGAGAGAAGAGGTTTGGTGTATGTTATGTAGGATCGAAGGACACCATAAGAATGAATGTCCAACCTTTGCGTAGTACTTGGCAGTAGGGGTGCCAAACCCCTTGCTAAAAGGATGACCATGGTGTGATATTTGTAAGACACACATGCATGATCCATATCATTGTCCAATGATGTAGAAGCATAAGACAGTGCCAAAGAGTTCTTACTGCAATTTTTTCAAATTAGTGGGTCATGATGACAAGGAATATAGAACGCTAGAATTAGCGAGAGAATTAACTTCAGATACCTATAGGGTACAATAAGAGATGATGACAAGCCAATATGTACCACATTTCAATAATTTGCAACCACAATTCAATCCTGCGCAACCACAATATAACATTGTGCAACCACAGTATAATCCTATGTAGTATAACCATATACCACAATATAAGCACCACATGGAGATAGAGGTGTATTTTGAGGTGGAGGATGGGGCCGAGGAGGATTTGGATGGGATAGAGGGACAATAGTCTACCAAAAATGTCAACAAATAGGACATTATGCAAGATAATGGCCACTTCGACCTGCGACATGTATGTCTTGTCACACAACAGACCACAACACATAAGACTTTCAAACACTATTGGGAAAAATATAGGAAAAAGGATCCATAACAATCAAAATGTCCAATGGATTTCCACTGAAGCCAAGTATGATGGGAAGAATATCAACATAGTTGCTCGAGGAGGATCTAATACGAGCATTGATGCAACAAAACATGATCCAGCTCAACACCAGTGGGTCAATAAGAACACTGAGACATAGAAACATTTTTATGTGTGGAAAGAAAATGAAACGTTTAAGGAAGCCATATAGGATATTATAAAATAGAACATTACATCTACATCCATTACGTGGAAAAATTAGTATCCACTAATGTATGAGATGCCACCTTCAATGGATCACACCAATAAAGGACAACCTTTAGAGCAAGTAATTAACATATATACTTTTCTACAATCCTGTTTTAATCTATTGAATGATCCATGATCAATTAAGGTCTTACATAATTTCCTAGAAATATTCAACACAAAAGTAGAGGGGAAGTTAGAATATAAGACAATTAATCATCTCCATATGAGAAGAACAGCAAGTAGGGACTTTAGGTTAAATGCCAACATCGGGGATTTCAATATGGGATATATTATACTTGATTTAGGCTCTGAAGTGAATTTCTTACCTAAGAATACATGGACGTGTATGGGGGAACCCACATTAGTATATTCACCTATCCAGTTGAAATGGGAAATTCAACATAGAGTGTTACCAATTGGAATAATTAAAGGTGTGCGCATAGATCTAGATGGAGTGTGCATTGTGGAAGATTTCAAAGTTATAGAAATATTAGATGGCACAACACCCTACCCATCATTACTTATATTGGGATGGGCATTTGATAACCAGGATATGATCAGCTTGAATAAATGGAAAATTTCTTTTGAATCAGGCGAATATAGAGTGATTTCACCATTGCATCCCTCAAAAGGAGAAAAGTTTTTAGAGGTGACATGTTTGGACTTGGAAGAAATAAATCATTTATATAGGACTACCGCATGAGAAGAAGATTATGTAAAACCAATTATAGATGGGGTACTCGGATGGAGAAGCATTACATCATGAAGTCTTCACAACAAATACTACATGAAGTCTTCACAAGGAGGTGCGCAAGAATAGACTACATAGTAAGGTGGGTTGGTACAAAGATAAGGGAACCTCCCACTTTTCATGGCTTGAATGACATAGAAGAAATCTTGACCAACCATGAGGAAGAAGTTTTGGAAAATCATAGGTTGCTATCCCTTGATATTGTACTCAAGGAAACACCTGCAAGATGGTGGGGCACGCATAAGGAAACAATTCAGGACTTGTATCAATGTAAAATGTTACTGTGCATTAGATTTGGCATAGAAAAAGGGAACAATACATTGCAAAAATATGATGGGTGAGGAATACCAGCTGAGCACATAGAGAATTTAAAAATACATTGGAGGTTGACACCCCCAAAAGAATGGCCTCATTACTTTATTCACACATTGGAAGGGATACCAGGGAACTGGTACATAGACCAAGAAATGCATAGAGGAACTACATAATGGATAGTACTATGACATAATTTTGTGGTAACTTTATCAGTTGAGAATAAGAACCCCAATATTGATTCATCTTTGAAGATGATACAGGGAATGATATTTTTTGAGGAACCTGAGGTGGAAATTATAACAAAATATCAACAACATAATAGACAGACAATTAAGGACTTACTTGCGTGTTATCATGTTGCAGAGCAAGCACCCGATGAATATGATCCATGCAACATTCATATAATATAGATGGAAGGTGAACGAGAGGTGAAAGGTCCATATTTGGAGTGAGAGGCATTTGTTGCACCAATTAAGGTCAAGAAATTCAACATTGTGACATAAAAAAACCCTAAAATGGCCAACATTGGAGACTATTGGGATGAGAAGACAATAGAAAGGATACCATAATTACTGCTCAAATATAGTGACTTCTTTTCAAAAACCTTTATAGAGATGAAAGCAACAACAGTTGAACTAGGTGAGATGAAGATACCCCTAAAACCAAATGCTAGACCTGTTCGAAAAAGGCCTTATAGGTTGAATATAGTGTATAAGAAAAAGGTGAAAGAAGAAATTGATCGAATGTCAGAAGCTGGTATCATAGATGTAGTGGAAGAATCTAAATGGATCAATCCCATGGTAGTCCAAGAAACGAAACAATGGGGAACACAGTTTTTTGTAGATTTGAGGAAATTGAATGATGGTTTCTTACATGATCCTTTCCCTACGCCTTTTACAGATGAGGTCTTAGAGAATGTGGGAGGCCATGAAGCATATTCATTCACAGATGGATTCTTAGGTTATTATCAAATCAAAATAGCTCCATAGGATAGGCATGAGACTACATTTTCTACATAATGACGATCATATCAATACATAGTTATGTCATTTGGATTGAAGAATGCACCAACTATATTTTCAAGGGTGGTCATAGATGCTTTTAAATATTTCATTCATAAATTTTTAGAAGTATATTTAGATGATTGGACTATTTTTAGTCTTTTGAAATATCATAAATAAGTCTTGATACTAATGTTGGACTGATGCAGGCAATGTCAGATATCATTAAACATAAATAAATTCATTTTCAACAAACCTTTTGGGATCATCTTAGGACATGTGGTATGTAGACAAGGGTTATTGGTTGATCCTGCAAAGATTGTTGTAATTGTGAACTTACCCCCACCAAATTCAGTGCGAAAGTTAAGAGCCACACTTGGACATACAGGGTACTATAGGAAGTTTATCAAGGGGTATTCATAGAATACCATGCTGATGGAAAATTTGTTGAAGAAGGACACCAATTTTCAGTGGAATGAGGATTGCCAGTAGGGATTGGATACTTTGAAGGAGAAGATGGTGACAACACATATCTTAGTGTTTCCATACTGGGAAAAGACATTTCATGTGCATATAGATGCATCAACAATAACACTTGGAGAAATTCTGGCGCAACCAAGAGAAAGTGACTTAGATCATCCTATAGCCTTTCCAAGTAGGAATTTATTTGAATCAGAGCAGAATTACAACACAACAGAAAAAGAAGGCCTATCCATGGTGTATGCACTGCAAAAATTCAGACATTACTTATTAGGAGAACATTTTAAAATGTTCATAGATCATTCTGCGCTCAAATACCTAGTCAACAAGCTAGTGTTGGGGGGGGAGGACCTTCAGATGGCTATTTTTTTTTCTAGGAATTTAATTTTGAAGTAATACTTAAACCAGAGAAACTGAATGTAGGACCAGATCGCTTTTCAAGGGTAACCAATAGATAAGAACCTACGAACTTGATGGAAAACTTCCCTGATGCACATTTATTTTTGATACAGATAGTTGATTAGTACTTTATTGATATCATTGAATCCTTGAGCAAAAGAGTTGCGCCAAAGAAGTTTAATACTACATAGAAGAAAAATATGGTAGAGCTGCAGACTATCAATTAATTGAAGGTCATTTATACAAGCTAGGAACATATAACATTTTGAGAAGGTGTGTGATGGAACATGAATGACCCATGGTTCTAGCAGAGGCTCATGAAGGCATAATGGGAGGACGCTATGCAAGAAATTATACTGCACAGAAGGTATTGCATGCAATTTAATGGTGGCCAACAATTCATAAATATGTAAAAGAATAATCCCAAAATTGTGATGTCTATCAGAGGGTTGGAAAACCCAACAGGAGGGATGAGATTCCCCTAAGACCCCAAGTAACTCTTTAGGTGTTTGACAAGTGGGAAATAGACTTTTTTGGACCTATTAACTCACAATCAATAAGGTCAAGATCTAGATACATCATTACTGTGACATAATACTTAACCAGATGGGTGTAAGAAACACAAGTCAAGGATTGCAACGCAAATACAACAATGCATTTCTTATTTGAGAAGGTGATTACAACATTCAGATGTCATAGGATTCTGATGAGTGACCAAGGAACCCACTTTATTAATAGTACCATCCAAGCTATGACTAAGGAATTTGAAGTCTATCACTAGAAGAGTAAACCATATCATCCTCAGGAAAATGGACAGTAGAATATTTCAACAAGATTTTGGAGAATGCCTTGAAAAATATTTGTAATGTGAACATAGATGATTGGTATTTAAAAATACCAGCAATATTATGGGAATACTGGAATACATGAAAGAAGTTGACAATACATAAACCATTAATATTGGTGTATGGATAAGAAGCAGTGGTGCCATTAGAATTTTTTGTACCCAGTCTTCACTTAGCAGAAATCAGAAATATGATAGAAAGAGGCGCAATACAAGAGAGGTTAAGTAAACTAATGGAACTAGAAGAAGATAGTATTCTAGAAGGATTCCAACAAGAGGTACAAAAAGCAAGGGACAAATACTGGCACGACATACACATTAAGAAGAAGATCTTTAAGAAGGGAGATCTAGTTCTACTCTATTACAACAAAATTTTGCAACATCCTAGTAAGTTTAGAATGAATTGGCTAGGGCCATATGAAGTGATGTATGCAACAAATGGAGGATCTATGCAGCTAAAGGACTTGACAGGAACACAACTGTAAGGAATGGTGAAGGTATTCAACTGAAACTATATAGGGGCAATTGACCTACTAACTCTTTGTAGTTGCAGCACATTAAGGAAGCCTTGTGTATAGTGTAATACAGTATAAATTAGGAAAGGAAAATTACAAAAATACATAAAAAGTAGAAAAATAAGAAAAATACAAAATGAGGAGGAATTTCGTTAACTAGCAGAAAATTGGAAAAAGTTGCACACAACAGACAACAAAAGAAGCGCATGAAAATTGGACAACGCACACAAGGAACATTGGACACTGTGAAAATGGTCAAAAAAACTGAAAATATGGAAGAGCATTAATGAACGAGTCTATAAAAAGAAAAAATAACGGACCATTTTGACACTTAGCAATTTTTTACCAAAGGGAGAGTTGTAGAACACAACCTAGGAGAAATTGTGCGAAGAAGAAAGCAATTGACCACTCTATATCCAACATGACACCTCCAAAGCTTGGTGCCCCAGGACGATATACCAGGGTTGCTCGATAGGTCAGACGAATGAGAGAAAAAATGACAAAGCTCAAGAATGTGGTTGAATTGGAAGATGTCACAACCTCGACGACAAAGTCGCTCAACCCGACGAGTGTAGAGGAGGAAACCTCGATGGCTGCACAAGGAGAAATGGGTCATATCTCCACAAACCCAAATGGAAGCACAAACCCTAACCCAAAAACACCTATCAAACCTAAGGAAATGAAGGGGCAATAATAGGGTCATGACAGAGAGGAGGTGTTGGTCGAGGATATCATGAATCAACCAGAAACCATGGGACAAGAAGAAGACACAAGTGAAACAATGGTGGAAGGCCACCCAACCATAGGCTAGAAAAGAAAGTCATAGGACACAGAATAAATCACACTCACATACATCTCAGGTGTCATGGTCACAGTATAGGATATGCTCGGGAAATTGCCAAAGTTGAGATAATTTGACCATGATGTTCAGGACACGGTGAAGTTTACATACCTAGAAGAGGAAACTTGGTAGACATGGGGGAGATAGGACCCCTAGGAAGACCGATCATGGATCCTGTGTAGTGGATAACATGGCTCTACAATTATGGTATCATGAACCTCCTGGACATATTGCACTTCGGGAACGGTAAGAATGTGGGACTGGGTGTCAAACAAATCTTGGCTAGGGTACACAGAGGTATCTTGTGGATGGATAGGCCAGTCCTCATTGATGTGGTGTTGATTTTCAAGATTACAGGGTTTCCCACTGTTGGCACACAACCTGATGAGTACTTAGAGAATAAAGTGCGCAAGAAATAAATTGCGGAGATAGTGAAAGCGCAATTTGGAACCAACAGGGGGAGCATGGGTGTCATCCTCAAAGACATCAATGACGTCACGACATGTTTTGCCAACAATATAATGTCTTGAAAATTATTGAAGAAACACAGGAAAGAAGAGGCTCCACCAGGAGTCATAGAAGTCGCCCCGCAGTGCAAAAAATGGGTAATGTTTAGCTGGGTGTCGTACCTATTAAACCAATTTTTGATTGACTGTAGGGATGTGCAGGAAAATGGAAATGAGTTCCATTATTATTGGATTTTCATCCTCATCGCTTTGGTATATTGGAAAGAACCAAAGTTCTTGTATTTTCTAGACAGTAAGGGGAAGTGCTACACAACAAGATACGAAACCCTCTGGCAAGCCAAGGATACTAAGAATCAACAAGCAATATCACGGTGCTTGCCATGTTTCTGGAAGGAATACATACAACAAAGAATGCCAAATTTATGGAGGGTTCTTGTTGAGGTGGTCCAGGTGTACAAAGGGATTGTGAGGTTTAAGGCATCCAAACATCACATGTATATCCAATCCACAATGGACCCGAAGAAAAAATGGCTAGAAATGAAGTACTATGTATCCAAACAAGATGTTGATTGGATCATCAAAGACTGGCCCGCATAGTGGAAGGTGCCAGCGACAAAGAAGTAAGTTAAATACAAGGAACAAACAGAGACATGTACATCAACAAAGAAAAGTATCCCAACTGACAACATCATAAAGGTTGCAGAGCACGCTCAAGCTTCAGGAAGCAGCGCAACAACGAAAAATATGAGGAGGAAAGAAATAATGTCTAGGGAAGAAGTCAAGGGAGATGCCAAGAATGGATAAAATTATCATCCTAAAGAGGAGGATGCTCAGAAGAAGAATAATGGGTCGTAGTCTTCACAGACAAAGAGAACTGCAATGCAAGAGGAGGAAAGGTGGAAGAAGATGAAATACCATAAGAAGCCTCTAGTCATCACCCTTACAGAGGACGATGTCGAGCTAGTGGTAGACAAAGTCTAGGATAGGGGATAATATGTGGTCCATGCAGTTGAGGTGTAGAGGGAGGAGGTCATGGTGAATTTAGTGGAATTACATGATACTATACATAGGCCGCATATTCTTACAGTGCAACAAGTTACAATGCAACAGCTAGAAAAGACAAAACAACCACCTGCGTAGAAGGAACAAGAGGAAAGAATTAAGATAATGGTGAATGGGAATGACACCTTCATGGTCACACAAAAAATGTTTCGATTTGATGAGGAGACATCAAATAAACCATTTGCGGACATCGACCAACTTGATTTGGTGATGGCGTAGATACCTACAAAGGCGATGTACACATTATAAGAAAGCGTGATGCAAGAAGTCCAATATAGAGCCCATGTAGATAACACCAACTTGGAAGTTGGCAGGGAGGTTGCAGAGGTGTAAAAATTACATGTGACCAATTGACTCTGGAGAAGGAGGAGGAGAAGAAATGTGCAAACAAGTTAGAGAAGGGATTGGAAGCAGTCTATAACAACATTCCGTGCTGCGTGTAGGAGATAGAAGACACACCTGAAGGGAAGTTTCAAAATATTGTGCAGCTTATGGAGAAGTATAAAAAGGAGATTACAGATCTCATAAAGAAATTGACTCCTACTAAACTCGCATAAATAAGAGATCAAAGAAAAGATGAGGCTATTGCCCATATAGACAATATTGCATAAGAAGCTAAGGAAGTGGAAGAACTATATGAGAAGAATTCTCAAATGTGGATCGGCATGGAAAAATATGATAAAATCCAACAACTGGACCAGAAGAAAGAAAATATCACTGCAGATATTCAACAATTAAAGTAATAGCAGAAGGAAATGGCCATCCTAGAAAGGGTGAGGAGTGTGCAAGATATGAAGAACCTGTAAGCATAATTGAAGGTTGCACAGGAGGACAAGAAAGAAAGATAGACTTAATTGGAGCCCCCTACAATAGGAATAAGGGGGGATAATAGAAAATTTGCAGGAAAAAAAGAGGAAAATAGAGAAAACACATGCCAAATGTAGAACAATGTTGATACAACACATTACGGAGAAAATTCTGGAAAAGATGGCAGAGTAGAGAAACCAAGTTAAACAAAAAATCATTTAGTTGGAAAAGGTGTTCTAGGAATTACAATTATCCATCCAGAGTGTGAACTAAGGAACAATGGCTCAGGACGAGCCACATATTAGTGTTGGGAGCCTATTGGCATAGACCTATTTTGGGAGAAAAGTTTATTTTGGGCGCAGGGTTATTTTGGGGAAAAGACACATATTTTTTGAGTGTGTGCAATATGGGGTGGAAAAGAAACATGCAGAAGAGGACGAAAAATCAACATGCATAAGAGGAAGGAAAAACAACACGCGGAAGGAAGAAAAGCAACATGGTGCGCATGTAGGAAAACCTAACAATGTTAGAATTAGGGTTTTGGATATGAATGTAATGGATATAAACCAATAGAATAGTATAAATAAAGACCTAGGAGGTCTAATAGAGGTTGATAAGAGGTCAGTTGTTGAGTAGTTCATTATTATATTGGTCAGTTAGTAAAGGATAGATAATGTATCTGAATAAGCTAGTTTTGAGGGTTAGATCATAGATTGTGGATCCTGGTGTGGTCTATTCTGCCTCACAGAGGGTAAATACCCTCCTTTTTTATTATAAACCTGAAGAATATAATGCACATAATGCATATTTTGCAAAAAGATGAATGAAAGAGAAAAATAGACATATCTTTGTGGACGTATCCTCAGGGGGGTGAACCACGATAAATCTATTGTGTTAATGTGTCTAAATGGTTATTTTGATGTTATGTTATGTATCCGTTCAAGAATGAATGATTACTTAGCTAATCAGAACATGCATGCATAGTTTAATGAATGAATGAATACTAGGTTTAGATGAACGAATAAGAATTTTAATGCATGAGGAAAAGGATCAAATTACAATCTCAGTCCCTTTGTTGACTACAAACACCTGAGTATTGCAATCCCCCATAAGGCTATCTCGGGTGAGATTGCGATGTGCACTCTGTGCGCAACATTTCCTTCTAGTTTACTAGGAGGGTCTATAGTTTGATGGTTTTGTTGGAAACCTATTTAGATAAAAAAAACTACGTCATCCCAAGCATCCAAAAGTATATCTTCCCAATTGAATATTTTCCATGTCTTAACTACTGTGTATGCCATCGTCAACCATTCCATCTGAAAGTGGGTTCTCTTCTCCTCACCATGCAATCTAAAAATCATGGTATTCAACATTATGTATGGTTTCTTGAATTCCTTAGAAGGGATTAATCATTCCCTTGGCTTGACCTTTCTTTCTTCATCATGCCACCAATATTCCACCAACTCTCCAAAATCCTTGTTTTCCTTGCCAAATTTCCTCAAAAATGGCTCATTTATGGAAACCATAGGTCCTCGTAGGTGATATCGGAGTCCTATATCTTCCATCCTTAGATATGCTATCTGTATTTTTTTATTTTCTTGTGATTGCAGTTGTTTTTTTCTTAGTATGTGTTAGGCACCATCTTGATGCATCATTGTAGGTGAACAACATCAGGCTGGAAACTATGTGGTGAATGCAACTTTTCTGAATATTTTGGTAGACTTCCAAGTTTTTGTCCTCATGCTGGAAATCCCTAGCATTGAATATTATATAAATTCCATCATACCGGGGACAATGAGTCACCCCATCATGGTAATTGGTGCTTGTTGCTAGGATATCACCTGAATCGACTATGGGCACTAGTATATTCACCACGAGGTTCTTTCATTTCCATGTTTGTCGATGAGACATAGTGTTGTTCGGACTTTCTGCATTAAAGGAAAACCCACATAAGTCTATTATATTAATAAAACAATATGAATAACGAAAATCAATTTACTCACATACCTGTCAATATAGGATTCTGAAGAAGTCTAAGGTTAGCTTGAAATCACTGTATGCACAACACAAATTTTACAAGTTTGCATAATATGAATGAGGAGTTATTTAAGGTAAAAATATTTTATGTATTCATAACTAGCCTCAAACCTTCTGTAATTAATTCTTAGTGGAGAACATTATGTGTATTGATGAGGGACTACACCACTATTAATGATTTTCAAAGGTACAAATCGCCTAATATTTGTGTATTGGATGTATAGCGATTAGGAGATCAGATATGAAAAAATTCCCGGATAATGCTATCGGAAGGAGCTTCCATGAGAGACAAGAATGTACATGGTTATTCTTCATTTTGATGGGAAGGTATCGAGGGAATATTCCATTTTTACATTGGGAAACATTATGGGAAAGAGATGTTATAAATCGTGCCAAGACTATTAGTTATATGTTGTTCATTAACATGTTATATGAAAGGGCGCTCATCAGAGAGGAGAGTTGTGATAAAAACATGACTTCAAAAAAAGGAATTATGATGGTATTCTCAGAGAGGGAGGGTTTTGTTTTCTCTACATTTTGATGGAGAGGTATCGACGAAGAATATTCCAGCCTTGAAAATCATGTCTACATAGAGAGTGTGTTACACGTGAGGAGGTTTACGTGTTTGGATAAGACCGGGCCATATAGACAATTTTTCTCTACCATGTAATGTTAGCAGTTAAATGAGAGACTCACTCCCATACATCCATTTATCAACTCTTGTAATAGTTATTTGAGACCAATAACAATTTGACACATAGACACAATGCAATTTCTTTATGGCATAGTTGGGTTGGCATTCTATCTGAACAAACCTATTAGAAGGATTCCATCAAATTCAAATACACAAGGTTTAAAACCCTTATGATGGTAAGAATTTTGACAAAACACTTTTATGAAAAAGCACAAGACCTTTGATTTTTGTAGCTTATTGTTGGGTTAAAATTGAGACTTTATAAGGAAAATTATAGTTTTCCTATGTTAGTAGCAAGTCAAGTTAGTAGTGATAAAGTACATTGTTAAAATTTTGATAGGGGGTCTCCACTAAAATCATCTAAGTTAGATAATTATAATGGGTAGTTGTGGGGGAACAACACTAGGTCTATAATAGGTGTTGAGGTGGTAGAGACACAAAGAAAAATCCAAGATATGGAAAAGAAGATGGATCAAATGGAAACAATATGGATCAAAATAAGGAAGAAATACAAAAACTACATGAATGAAATGCAAAAATCCATGAAGTCCATAGAAACCATATCTTAGATAGGATATCTAAAAGGGAT
Source organism: Picea glauca (assembly GCA_000966675.3). Taxonomy (NCBI): domain Eukaryota; kingdom Viridiplantae; phylum Streptophyta; class Pinopsida; order Pinales; family Pinaceae; genus Picea; species Picea glauca. The sequence continues at coordinate 247,354 of JZKD02S0681587.1, read as the reverse complement.
GTGGAGATCCAAGGAAATCATTAAAATAAGGGGAACAATGGTGTTAAGACTCAATCAAATGTGGGGAGTATTTTATCACAATTGGAGAACACAAATAATGAATCTCGAAATCATTCATCACTCCAAGATCCACATCATCGAGGTTTCGATACAACAACAAGGAACTACTTCATTCCAAATATCGATGTGAGGAAGTTTGATGGAAAAGATCTTATAACACGGATATTCTAGATGGAGTAATTATTTGATCTACACCAAGTGCCAAGCTTACAAAAGGTAACTATTGCATCCTTGTATTTATAAAATGATCAATTTGTTTTGTATCAATGGTTTTGTCAAAGAAAAAATGATTTTGTTATCTCTTGGCCATTTTTACAAGTTAATTGATAACACATTATGGGGATATTAAGAGAAATACATTATTTAGTCAATTGATAAATGTTCTTTAAAAAGGTCCAATTATAAAGTACATTGAACAATTCCAAAAGATCAGTCTCGGGGTAAAGAACATTCCATAGGTTAATTTTTTAGATCTATTTATGGTCACTTTAAAGGAGAACATTCAACATGAGGTGCATCTCTTTAAACCTAAGTCCCTAGAGCAAGCTTTTAGTATGGAAAGGAAAGTGGAAGAAGTAATACGGGTACCAGAAGGGTGGCCACTAACAACTATATAGAGCACCATGTTCCCTATCTGAACCTCACTCAACTGACAAGGTTGACACCTCAACATATGGATGAAAGAAGAGAAAAGGGACAATGTCTCAATTGTGATAGCAAGTATATTAAGCGGCATAAATGCAATGATAATAAATTATTCTATCTAGACTATGAAGAGGAAGATGATTAAGAATTGGAACAATCGCAATATTTATATATAAAAGAGACTTCTACAACGATATCTTGTCATGCATTGGTTGGAATCAATACTCCACAAACCCTCATGATATAAGGATATGTCAAAAAGGAAAAGGTAATTGTGTTTATTGATTTTGGTAGTACCCATAAGTTCATCAATTACAAATTACCAAAAAGTCTCAATTGATTTATATTTCCAACACCAAAGTTTCAAGTAATGATTGTAGATGGAGGTACCACAAATTCTTCAAGGAAATACCATAGTATTAAGCTCAATATTGTAAATTCTAACCTTGTACAATATCTACTGCAAACTGATATTCAGAAAAGAATAGAAAAGATACAATGGCAAATACAAACATTACACAGATATTTTTCACCTGGAAACCCAAACCAGGAAAACTAGCATATATTATATTCATACATTGTTTACAATACAATATATATATAGGAGCCACCGACATCCAAAACCCTAACCCAATGACCCGGATTAGTCCAAAACCCTAATTCCTTAATCGGAAATAGAAAACCATTGACAAAAAACCATGTGCCGAAAAACCACCTAATATCATGTGGTCCCAGAAATATGTGGTCCTGGTAATATGTCGTCCCAGCGGAAATATGTCGTCCCGAAAAAAAAAATTTGGGGCCGCTGCCCCCAAACCCCCGCGTGGGGGGATCCACCCCCCTACACCTCCCGAGGGGGGGCCTAGCGCCCCCCCCTCTAAACACCCTGCGCACTCGGCGCAGATGCTCAGACACTACTGCTTGTGCAAAGAATATAACACATACCCAACATTCTCCCACTTGTTGTTTTCTTTGCACACAGGGGTTACAGGGTTACATATTCAACAATCCAGGGCAACAATGCCCATGGATCCTCTACACCAAGAGAACTTCTCAGTGCTCACAGATTTTGTTAATGAATCTGCAACATTCTTCAAAGTGTCTACCTTCATTAGTGATACTTTATTTTCTTCAATCATGTCTCTTACAAAGTGATATTGAACATCAATGTGCTTTGTCTTTGAATGATAAGAAGGGTTCTTTGCCAAGAAAATTGCACTCTGACTGTCACAGTCTATCCTTACAGCTTCTTGTACCAACCCAATACCTGAACACAATCTTTGTAACCATACTGCTTCCTTACTTGCATGAGTGGCTG
>JZKD02S0681587.1:227624-237758 GCA_000966675.3 Picea glauca | reverse complement strand
CATGTAAATATATCTATATGATGGAAGGAAGATTTATTGATGAGCGTAAAGGTAGGGAAATGGTTCATGGGATTGATTTCCTGAGAATGGATTTAAATTATGTTCTAAGTACATAATTATATTCTTTGTTGAGCATGATTTGGTCGTTGGAAGCTTTCCATATGTGGTGAGATGAAGTTACGTTTTTGCAGATAAGAGAAGAAGAGGGGGGCAACTGTATCAACATCTTTAATATTGGTGAAAGCATATGGAATTTGTAGTTTTTTTTAATATAATTTAAAGATATTTTGTTTGTAAAATTATCTTATGAAGACTGCTTATAGAACATAGTAGAATAGTTTTAGTTGGTGGTTATGTATGTTCTTCCTTGTCAAAAGGATATATCATTTAATGTTTAACATGAAATTTACAATTTAATTTGAATGGTTGAATAGTATGTATGTCATTCTCCTTAGACGGACCGTTGACAAGCTTATTATCAACAAGAAAGTTATCCACAATCGAATGTACAAGGCAACCTTTTACCTGATATTTTTTTTTGATATTGATGAATTTAACTTGATTGCAGATTCTAACATGCATGATTCTTGGTAAGAGGAAAGTATTAGTTAACAAATTTTGTATATAAATGAATGATTAAACATAGAATATTTAAGTGTTGAATATCAAACCCATTACATAATTATTAGTGTGAATGTTTGTAAAATAATTTAGTATGGTAATATATTTTTTTATTTCACATAAAAAAAGATGTTTTAACATTATAAGAATAAAATGTTTTGTTAAACAAATTTAAATAAAAAATTGTAAATGATGAAATTAAAAAATATAAGTGAGCAATTAAAATATAAATATCATAAAATAATATAATCATTTATTTATTCACAATTAACATTTTTATGATTGTAAAAATAAATGTGTTGAATAAATTTAAATAAAAAACATCTTTATGATTGTAAAAATAAAATGTGTTAAATACATTTAAATAAAAAATTTAAATGATAAAATTAAAATATATGAATGAATAATTAAAATATAAATATCAATATCATCAAAAGAATATAATCATTTATTTATTAATAGTTAAAAATCTTGATAATTATTTGTTTACTCATAGTTTAAAATGTTTACTATGTTATCTTCACTTTGCATTTGGACAAAACGGAAGCTCATAAACATGCATGAATTTTGGTTGGGCAAAATGATAAAACCTTTGTATAAGTCAATCATTAAAAATGGAATATTTTCACTTTAATTTTGTATTTTTTCAATTGTAAGTGTTGAATACAAAACACATATGAAGTGATATGTTGAACTCATAACAAATGTACTATTGTAATGGTGACTATTTAGGTTTTGAAGATTTAAGGATTTACCTTAAATATCATCCTTAAAATCAAAGGAAATATGCATAGGTTTTCCACAAATTTTGTAACCGAAAAAAAATTGAAATGCTTTATAAAAAATTAGATTAAAAAATAGTATAAAAAAAAAAAAGAAAAAAAAGTAAAACACTAAAATATAAACAATAATATCATTAAAGATTATGTTGATTAATAATTAATTTAAAATATTAATTGATTAGTTTAAAATATTGATAAGTTTTTCTAGCTTGTGCATTTGGACTATTCAATTCACACGTTATCAAATTAACCTTTAACTTTACAATTTAACTTTTAATTTAAAAGCGTGTTACTAGATAAGTTGGCGAGTAAGATGTCAGGATATTAAGTGGACTACATCACTCAAGTGACTTATAGTTCAGCTCGCATCTGACGTTATAAATTGATTTCGACCAAAAAAATCTCTTTAGCTCAACCAACATGATAATGAAAAACATACACTGAAGTTTGTAGAAGAATTTACCAATAAGCAAATTAGTTGCAAGTGACCAACACATTGTATGAATAATTTAGTATAATAGAGGAAGAAGATCATTGAGAAACATTGAATCTTGAGTTTGTAACACCTTCTAAGAGAAGTTCACAAAAAGATTGGGTATCATAAATGTTGGAATTTGGTAACAACGAATTCCTCCAAGAATGGATTTTGGATCATATTATTTGGCATTGGTTGCAATTAAATAGACAAAGTCAGAATATGGATAGGAGTGAATTTAATAATCAGTTTCTTATGTAACTGTGTATGAAATGCTATAAATTCATGTATGTTTGTAGAGGAAGGGGGAGATGAGTGGAATGAGCAGGTGAGAAATGATTGAGAGCTTGCAAGGCTGTTGTAATTTTCCATGCTATGAACAATAAGAGAATCGATACCTTAATTTTCCATGCTATGAACAATAAGAGAATTGATACCTTTGCTTGGTAGACGTAACCCAACGTTGGGTGAACCACATTAATCTCCGTGTTCATCATTTTATGTCTGGCATCTGATTTTTTGTTTATATATTTTTTTGCTGCGTTTTTAGTTCGTTTTATGGCTCAAAGAGACAACAATTGGTATCAGAGCTGAGTTGCTATAAGCAGTAGTTCCATCATCTGAGTGAGCGTCGACTTCAGAGGTGCTGGTCAATCTGATTAAAGGGAGTGTCATAAGTGAAGGAGGCTCATGTGGGTTTGGTAGCATAGTGAAAGAACCCCCTTTCCTGTCAAAAATAGTTGCGGGATTGTCCAATATTGTTCAAAGACGGAAAAAGGGTGTGGAGCTTGCTATCGGGTAAAGTGCACAAAGAATGGTGTTTGTTATGGAATGCCAGTGACTGTCGTGATCACTGATATATGTCCAGGTGGTGGAGTCTGCGGATCTGGAAAAATGCACTTTGATCTTAGCAGTGTCGCGTTTGACAACATTGCATCTCCCGGTAGAGATGCAGACCTCGGTAAGATTGGGATCGTACCCATATTATTCCAACGGGTGCCTTGTCAATATTTGGGGGTGAATGTTGCCTTCATGTTGACGTGGGAGCCAACAATTATCAGTGTTGGGCTATATTTTGAAGGGAGCGTTGATATCTTAGTATAGGGAGTGTTGTTTTCAAATCAACGTTGGGCTCCCCTAGTGAAGGGAGCACCGATTTTAAGGGAGCACTTACAAATTTTCGGTTTTAGCAACCAGTGCTGGTCTCTCCTCTGGAAGGGAGCAACAACCTATGTGGTGCCTGTTGCGTGAAGGGTGCAGTTGGATGTGGCTAATTCTTTGAGGTCGAGTCTTGTGGTGTGGTTCTTGTAGGAATAAAAAAGTGTGTGTTTTCCTTGATGTTCTGTGAGCAACATTAATCAATCCGGAATGACACAACTCTCAATTTTGGTTTCTGCAGTCCAGGGATAAGCTTGGAAATTTCTTGGTAGAGGGAGTATTACAGCGCTTGGAGAAGGTAGAGTCTCGCACAATAGTCAAGGGACAATGAATGGTATGAAGGAGCGGATTAACAAGACTGGAGACAATAGAGGCTGAGAAGAAAAAAAACGACTAAAATGGAGAAAACGCAGAGTGATAAGTTTGAAATTGAGAAGTTCAATGGAAAGAACAGTTTTGAGATATGGAAGGTCAAGATGCATGATCTGGTCATGCAACAAGGCATGGGGAAGGCGCTTTTGGGAAAATCAAAGAAACCCGTGACCATTTCAGATGAAGAGTGGGAAGAGATCGATGCAAGAGCATTGAGTGCGATACATTTGTGTTTGGCCGATGATGTTATGTTCAACATTGTTACGGAGAAGACAACAACCAGTTTGTGGATGAAGCTAGAAAGATTGTATATGATGAAATCCTTGACGAATAGGATCTTCCTAAAAAGATAATTGTATAGTTTACACATGAAGGAAGGTACAAAAATAGTTGATCATTTAAATACTTTTAATACTCTTTTAGTCTAGTTGACTAGCATGGGAGTGAAATTCAAATATGAAGACAAATCGATTACATTATTGTGTTTTTTTCCCGAGTCATGGGATCACTTTGTTACCTCTATTAGTTTCAGTTCAACAAAAAGTATTGATTTTGATGTTATTGTTGGAGATTTATTGTCTGAGGAAACAAGGAAGAAATCCAATTTAGAAACCTCTACATCTAAGGCAATGGTGGTCAGAGGAAGACCTAAAGAAAGAGGACATGTTCAGAGGAATTTCTCTTGGTCAAAGTCGAAGGGAAAGAATGTCAAGCTTAAGTGTTGGTTTTGTGGAAAATCCGGACACCTGAAGAAGGATTGTTGGAAGCGACAACAAGCCTCCAAAGAAGACCCTCCAAAAGAGACGAAGGAAGAAAACACAACTGAATCAGGTTCAACAACAAGTTCAAGTATGGATGATGAAGTTTTAACAATTGGTATTGTTTCACGTTATGATCAACAGTGGTTATTAGATTCTGGTGCTTCAAATCACATGTGTCTTCATAGACACTAGTTTATTACTTACCAGTCTATAGATGATGGAATTATTTACATGGGAAATGACATATCATGTAAAGTTGTGGGAATTGGTAGAATTCGAATTAAGATGTTTGATGGATCTATTAATATACTAACTGACATGAGACATGTACCTGATCTTAGGAAGAACCTAATCTCTTAGGGACTCTTAGATACCGGAGGATATAAAAGTATTGTTCAAGGTGGATTTATGAAGGTATACAAAGGAATCTTGTTGGTTATGAAAGTGAAGAAGGTTGCAAACATGTATCTGTTAGAAGGAAGAACTGAGTCAGATCATGTGACAACTGTATCCGAGAATGACAATGATTTTGTTCGACTGTGACATCAACGGTTAGCCCATATGAGGGAAAGAGGATTGAAGATATTATCTGATCGCAAGTTACTTCCTAATCTAATGTCTTTAAAGTTAGATTTTTGCAAGCACTGTATTTATGGAAAACAAAATAGGAAGAGATTTAAAATTGAAAGACACACCAGTGAGGGAATCCTTGATTATATCCATTCTGATGTTTTGGGACTATTCGCTACTATTTTGTACGGAGGATCATCATACTTTGTTACTTTTATAGATGATTTATCTAGGAAGGTGTGGATCTATATGTTGAAAATAAAGGATGATGTGTTTACTGTTTTCAAGCAGTTTAGAGCTTTAGTGGAAAAGAGCACTAGTAGGTCCATTAAATGTTTAAGAACTGATAATGGTGGTGAATTTACATCAATGGAATTTGAGAACTATTGCAAGAAGTTTGGGATTGATAGGCATAAAACTACTGCCTATACTCCTCAAAAAAACAGAGTTGTTGAACGCATGAACATGACTCTGCTAGAGAGAGCAAGAAGTATGCTTAGTAACACCAACTTGTAGAAGGAACTGTGGGGAGAAGCAATAACTACAACTTGTTATTTGGTGAATCGATCAACATAAACAACAATAGAGTGCAAGATTCTTGAAGAGGTATGGATAGGTCACCCTTGTAATTATTCTAATCTTAAAGTTTTTGGTTGTGAAGCCTATGCTCTAATTCCAAAACATCAACATTCTAAATTAGATCCAAAATAAAAAAGGATTATCTTTTCTAGATATGGTGATGGTATTAAGGGGTACAGGTTGTGGGATCCTACTGCCCACAAGATCACCATTAACATAGATGTAATATTTGATGAGTCATCTCTCATCAAATGAGATGTAGATGTTCAAATGAAACAGGTAGAAGTACCTAGGTATCAACATATTCAGTTTGAAACTCGTTCAACTACATATGAGAGTGAACATGAACAAGCTTATGAAGCTGTCCATGAAGAGGTTCTTGCATAGGAAAACATGGATGATGATGACAATCAACAGATTGTGGACGAGCCACAAAATTCCCTAAGGAGGTCTACATGGGTTAGAGTTCCTCCAAGAAGGTATGATGATTTTGTTTCATCAATTTATTTAAGTACTAATGATGATGAACCTTCGTTCTATCAGGAAGGTGTGGAAGGTTCTAACAGTGAAAAATGGAAAGAAGCAATGAAGGATGAAATGAATGCTTTAGTGAAGAATGCTACATGGGACCTGGTAGAACTTTCAAGAGACAAGAAAAATGTAGGTTTCAAGTGGGTCTACAAGTTGAAAAAGGGTGTTGATGATAAGGTATAAAGGTACAAAGAAAGGTTGGTTGCAAAAGGATATTCTCATAAACAAGGTATTGACTTTCATGAGATTTTTTCACCAGTTGTTAAGATCATTTCAATTCGAATTGTGTTAGCATTAGTTGCATTACTTGATTTGGAGTTGGAGAAACTAAATGTTAAGAATGCTTTCTTAAATGGATATTTGGATGAGGATATTTACATGGAAAAACTTGAAGGGTTTGTTCAAAATCACAACAAGAAATTTGTTTGCAAGCGCAAGAAATCATTGTATGGTCTGAGGCAATCTCCCAGACAATGGTACAAGAAATTTGACTCTTTCATGATGAGCCATAATTATACAAGGAGTGAGTATGATCATTGTGTTTACTTTAAGAAACTAAATAATGACATATTCATTATCTTAGTATTGTATGTTGACGATATGCTTTTAGCAAGAAAAAGAATAATTGAGATCAACAAATTAAAGGCTCAAGTGGCTAGGACATTTGATATGAAAGATATAGGAGAAACAAAGCAGATTTTGGGCATAGAGATATTCAGAGGCATGAGGAATGGTAAGATTTGGTTGTCACAATAGAAGTATGTCGAGAAAATACTTTTGAGGTTTGGAATGAATAGTGTGAAACTAGTTTCTGTACCTCAGCTCACTTCCCATTTTAAGTTTTCTTCAAGATTATGTCCTATTACAAAAGAAGAAAAGGAATATATGTCTCGAATACTGTATGATAATGCAGTAGGAAGTTTAATGTATGTGATGGTTAGTACAATACCAGACATTTCACATGCAGTTGGGGTTTTCAGTAGATATATGGAAAATTCAGGTAAAGAGCACCGGGCGTCAGTGAAATGGGTGCTTTGGTATCTGAGGGGCACAAGTGATTATTGTATCACCAATAAATGTGGTTGTGATTTAATCTGTGGATATGTTGATCCAGGTGGATATCGGTGGCCACCCACCTTTTCCAACTGGCTCAAAACAATTTTCTGACAATTTTGGCAATTTAATATTTTTAGCAGTTTTAACTTCCGGGGCCATTTTGAGGGACTAAATGAAGGTTTTTTGGGATAGATATTATCAATGATAGTTGAAGGAATGATTGAGACCCAAAAATGAATCTCCTCGACAATACCTTTCCAACGGGCTATCATATGCCTAGAACGAAGATCGTATGAAAACGTTACGACCCCGAGAAGTTGATGTACTAACTTACCCAAATGGGGTTCACATGACTTTTGGAGCTTCATCTCCTAGGGTTAGGTTTTTGGATGTATAAGGTTTTTGGAATTCCTTTTTATTGTAAAAATTCCTTCAGAGCCTCATTTTAATCATCTTCTTGCGAATGAGAGCATCCATCACATCTCTTCTCAGAGATAAGCCGCCACCATTCCAACAATCTTGTTTTCACTGCATTTTACAGTTTCAACTTATTTCCTTATTGAATAGAAAACTAGTTTTACTGTATCTCTGTTATTTTGTGTTAAGCACCTGTTAATAATCTGTAGTCATTTTTTTCTTCTCATAAAATATGGATCAGTGGTATTATAGCGGTCTTCTCCTTGTCGTCTAATGCATGTCCCCAACGAGGTCGGAGTACAAAGAGTTGGGTCTCGAGATTGTTTCTCTTGAGGAAAAAATCTCTCGCACACCCAAGCGACCGCTCATGGAAGAAGAAAGGAAATATGAAGGGACAAGAGATCCTTTTAAACTGTTGATTGAGGAAGCCCTCACGCAACAAAGGAACAAGATGATGGATAGTTTCACGCAAATCTTTCGGTGACTGCCAACAAGCGACACATATTCTTCGAGTGGAGGCGCCACCCCCTTCAAGGTACAAATAAAATTTGATATGCCTATATTTGAAGGTCATGTAGACACATATGTTGTAGACAAGTGGTTGAATCTACTAGAAGGGTATTTTTTTGTCCATAACTTTTTGAATAGAGAGAAGATTACTTTTGCACTCCTCAAAGCCTTTCCCCATGTCAAATATTGGTGGAAAACATTTTGTGAGAAAAAGGAAATAGAGGAACCCTCATTATTTATAGTCACGATGACCTGGGATTCCTTCAGGGATGCTATTAAGGAAAAATACTACCCTGTCAGAATTTATGATGACTTGTATACCAAATGGACCACACTGCGGCAATAAAGAGACCAAGCAGTGCCAGATTTCATGAATATCTTTCATACCTTGTGCACCAATATGGGTATCAAAGATTCAAAGTGACATCTGGTACTCAAGTATCATGGCACTCTGCATAGATACATCTAGACTAAAATGGAATTTTTGGACATCTCATCCTTGGGCGTGGCCTACCGATATGTTGTCAAAATCAAGTAGAAGCTCAAGCAAAAGACGCGACAATTTGGGCCTAAGAACCCCTCACAACAAAATCCAAGAAAGGGTGGCCCCAACCCACAAAACAAAGGACAAAGCAAAGATGGACAGTATCAGGACAACCAGTCCAATCCACAAGCAAAGAAGGACACCAGAAAGACAAAGAAAGATATTGGGAAGTGGTGCGACTTCCATAAGAGCCCTTGTCATAAAACTGATGAATGTCGCTCAAAGCAGTCGCTGGTGGCCGAAGTGAAATCCTTTGAATCAGATGTGGGTTCAAAATCTGAGCCAGAACCATAAAGGGGAAGACGGATCATTGACGCAGAACCCGGTGCCACCATCACTACCACCAAGCTCCATCCTAGTGAATTAGATGAGCCAAAAGAAGGAGAACGCCTCTTCCATTCACAGATGTGGGTAAAAGGCACTCTGCTGCACTTCATCATGGATAGCGGTAGCCAGAAGAACCTTATCTTAGCAGAGGTCATCAAGCGATTGGCTCTACTGACATCACCACACCCACAACCCTACACCATTGGATGGATATGCCAAGGAATCGATCTCCACATTAGCCAATAGTGTCGACTATCGTATGACATCAAGCCCTTCAAAGATGAGGTATTGTGTGATGTTTCTTCTCTCAAAGTTTGTGATGCTCTTTTGGGCCAAAATTATTTATGGAAATGTCATGTTATATATGAGTCTAGGTGTAGTGTCCCCAAGGCCGAGCCCGTTGCAGATCATGTTATATGCAAAGAATTGTAAATATGTTCTATAGGCTGGTGAGCCAAGTTTTGTATAAGTTGTAGGCTTATGAGTTTTGTTAGGCCAGGGAGCCTAAGTGTTGAAGGCCAGGAGCCTGTTGATGTACTTGTGTGTATGCAGGTCAATTAATAAAATATAAATACCGCCAGTGTAGATCGACCACGATGAAAGAGTGATGGGGGACTGAGCGTCCACAGAATGGGCAAGGGATCAAGGGCTGGAAGGTGGGAAAGGGGCTGAGTAAGGAGCCTAGGGGCTAAGCCTAGGGGGCTTAGGCCTGGAATAATATTTTATTATTGTTCCTAAGAATCCATGTGCACATTATTTTATCCTAAGTCCTTTTGAAGGACCCGTGATTCCCCAAATCGTGGGAGAAAGGCATATGGATGGAACGCATGCAGTTCCCAGGGTGACAAGTGTCAACCCTATTGCATGCAAATATAAGCCTTGAATTGAACCGTGGGTGGCGGACGCTCCTCCATTCGAAACCGAATCTCTGTGCGTGGAACCCATACGACCTCTGCCAGATATCTTGATTCATATCTGAAACCATTAGCTGTGTTTGCTTGAGGAAAACGGTGTAATACCCTGTCCAGAGCTATGAGTCTGTGTCTGTTCTAGGCAACCTGGAAACACATTCCTAAACCAGAATTCCCTGTGCTGGACTTGAGTGGAAGCATCCTGTGATTGTCGAGCCGTTGTTGGAAGAATTTGTCTATGTTTCCTGTGGATTGTTGTGACCGCGCAGTACTGGACTGTGTGAGGCTTGTTGGCCTGTGAGCGACTCCTCCAGGTGAGGGAGTGCACAGAAGGAGAAGAGGACTCCTAGAAGGAACCCTGTAGCTGCCATAGAACTCGAAGAATTTTGGTCCGGTCTGTTCCTATAACCCAAGGTAAGGGAGACTGGCAGCCGAAGGACTGTTTAGGTGACAGAGAAGGTGCACTCTCCTGGGGTGGAACAGGCATGTGGGGAATGAGGGTCTGTGTGCAGTGAGCGTG
>JZKD02S0681587.1:194339-213581 GCA_000966675.3 Picea glauca | reverse complement strand
ATAATGAAAAAGAAAGGTTTTCTCGGTTGAGGGTTTCCGGTAAAGATCTCTGTGTATTCTGTGTATGAGCCATTGATTAATTTCTGTATTGCTTAAGAATATATATATATGCATTTCTTTACTTCACAGGTTTAAAACTTACAGCTTGATGTACAACCATATACCAGGGTCCCATGGATAATTGTGGACCATAATGTTGAAGAAGACTGAAGAACCAAGGTCCCATGTAGAAAGGAAAGCCACCGTGCTGAAGTAGTCCAACCACCATTATAAGATCAGGTCCCATGTCCAAGTTCTCATGTGAACTCCCCGTGGAATATTTTGGAACCCAATAACCAACTCCAAATGATGCTTCAAAGACTGACACCTATCATGTGAATCCAAATAAGAAGATCCATCCACATAGTGGAAAAGGGTCGTAGCAGAATCTAAAAGGAATAATACCAATGTATAATATGCAGGATGGACATTGGTAATAATCATTGTCTCTTGATTTGTCACATTGATTCTCTCTATATAAGGTGGATTAGAGTCATCAAATAAAATATGAAAGTGGTTGTCATCCCAGAAATGACAACTATCCATATACCAATCATCATAATCGGCCTCAAAATCATACCAAGCATATATTTCTTGATTATATTCATCCCTGAGGCCCTCCATAAGAAATATCTCATGCATGTTATTCAAATGCATGAGATATTTCTGTCATCCAATGTGTGAAACATTGAGGTCGTCTGTGAGGCCATGTACAAATGCATCAAATCTGTCATCCAATGTGTGAAACAATTGGGCTTTGAATGATTCAAGAATTTCTTTCAGGGTTTGAGAGGAAATAGCCATATGAGAACCCTATGAACTCTTTGGTCCTACATCCTTAATGAAAAAACCCAAAAAATAGACCCAATAAGTTTCGGCAGAAAATCGCGGCTTTTTCTGGAAAAACCCTAAAAAAATGTTGAAGTTAAAATGCTCATAACTTCACTTCTCGGACTCCGTTTCAACTGATTTGTTTTTTGAAATTGGGTGAAATTGTGAGAGGAACTCATATATGTAACTTTCTTGGGAAAATTCATCCTTCAACTTCCAAATAAATAAATAAAAATCACGCCGCCGTCCGCGGAAAAAACCCTGAAAATTTGCAGATTTTAAAACTTCAATATCTTGACTTCCCGGAATCCGTTTGAGACGATTTTTTTTTTAAGTTGGGTGTTTTTCTGAAAGGAACTAATATATACAACCTTTTTCTACAAATTTTGTACATAAATATACCAAAAACTTTCATAATTTTGCGGCCCTCTTTTTCTCTTCCGAAAAAAAAAATCTGCAAAAATAAAAAATATTTGCCCACAATATCTGCCAAGGAAAGTGCTCTGATACCACTTGTTAAGTACCTGAATAGATATAAAAATATAATAACCACAAATAATGAATACCCAATAGATTCACAAATCAATATAAAAGAAAACACACTTTGTTATTACCAAACCCTTGAGGTAGGGCAACACCATACAATGGATCCTATTATGGAAGGGATCCTCTCCTGTTCCCTTGCCTCTTCAAGGGGGAATCCTCCTATTGAGCTACTGCTCTAAATACAATATTTCTCTTTATGTCACATTACATTGCTTGAACCCCTTTATATAGTGCTACCATCACCTAAGAAGATTCTATAGAAGGAATTTTCTAGAAGTAGAACCTTCTAAGAAGTCCTTTTACATTTATTATATCTAATTACCCATTTATAATATCTAACTACCATAGTGGGCCTAATTTAATAATATAGTGGACCTAGTCCACCTTACATTGAATGACCTACACTATTATCACTATGGGCCCTCTGGGCCCCCCCACTACCTCTCTAGCTACCTTACATGACCTTTAGTGTAAACAAGGGGCCCTTTACGACACCTTTAGGTCTTTGACCAGCCACCCACTCGGATTCAGCTCGAATTTGGGGGTCAAATTGACTTGGGAGCTGAACTAGAAGTGGGTGGGAGCCTAACCAGAATCATTAATCCCCTATTCTAAGGTGTGCATGTATTTTTTCATCCACATTCGTGCATCGGGCACATATACCCTTTCCCTGCATTTTCGATTCGCGCACATGCGTGCACTTCCTTTATATTTTGATCGCATGATGATTTTATAACCAGTTGTATAGTTTGTGACCTTTGGAAATTCATTTTTGGGCCATGAATGAACTAATAGGTGTTTGGATATGTTGGATTCCTATAACCACTTGCAGACAAAATTTCAGTGATAACAGATGCCTCCTGATGTGTGAGGTTAGGAGCATACATATAGCTGAAATACATCAATGTTTCTTCTACTGAGAGTACCATTGTAAGAAAGAGTGTTGAGAGGGATTGAAAGAGAGACCCATTGGAGGGAAAGGGGAACTTGTGGGACCCAAACCTTTTTCCAGGTGTGGAAAAATAAAACTGTGTACAAATGAGGTGGGCATGCCCCATGCTCGTGTCATGTAACTCAAAATGTGGAAGACAGTAACTGAAGTGTTATGTTGACGTATATAACTACAATGCCCTCCAGGGCGGTTTGATAATGGCAGAGGACAATTATGATGGTGAACATACTATGAAAAGAGGTGATGACACCTGTAAGAAGTGTCGATAATTCGCGGGCATTGATAGCTCAACAAATTTTAGAGGTCTTCGGGAAATACAAAAATAACTACAATAGTCACAAAGTAAGACCCACCATAACCTGAGATAGGGTTGAAGTCAAATGTTATGGGGGTCAACGAAAATAGAGAACAATGGTGTTTTTCTCTATGCCATTCGAGACTCCACATTGTAAAGGGAATGAGAGTCAAGATATTGTCGCCCTCTTGGAAACTGTGTTGATGTTGAAAGAAAGGGAGATGTGAATCCAAGAAGAAAAGGGCTTCATGAAATCCATTGGATGAGATTAGGAACTGATGAGGTGCATGGACGAAGTCAATATGTGGTGAGACTCAAGACTTCCCTTGGTTGGGGATATATGTGAAGTATGAGTGGCAGCAATTGGTGCATACCTCCTGCCCTAGGCCAAGATCCATGCAAGATCTTTTCTAAACCTCAACAAGGGTTAATTAAACTCCTTGCCTAATCTCGCAAAGAATTTCAGGTCTCATGAGTTGGGGCACTTCGAATACTATTCCCTAGCCCTTGGAAATAACTGAAACGCAAAATGCAAATGGGCTAAGGTGTAGGCCCCTCTCTTCAGCCCCTTTTCCTAAATGGACCACAACCAAGCCTTATGCAAGCACCTTTCACAACTCGCGACTTTGTGAGTTGGAGCACCCACTTTTCGTGCCCTCCCCTTGTGAATCATCAAAACGTGGTCTGTCAAGGAAGTTTGACTCTACCCAAAGCGACAGGTGAATGCCACCTGTCACTTCTATTTTACTCTGCTTACAGGGTGAGTTCTTGCCACCTGTCCACACGGATTTTCCAGCTTTCGTGACTCAAGCGGGAAACCAACAGTCGTTCCTCTTCCTCTATGGATCCCCGACTCCAAAATCATACCTTCGGGGAGATCGACGGCTGTGTGCCTCCCTCGATCCAATGGTCCTGGCTGTATCGGGATTTCGCCACCCATAAATCTACAACACTTGACCCAAACCACTGGTCACTCGATTCCCTGAATCCCGATACGTGAATTCACATACGAGATCAACGGTCCTTGTTGATCCAGATCTGACGGTCACTACTCCTCCTGAGCTTACGGGTGTTGAAAAGACACTCATTCCTAATCTCTTCGTTGTTCTGAGAGATCCAACGGTTCACGATATTTTGACACTTCCTCCTGAAGTGATTCAACCGTCCGATTCAACTTCTCAATGACTTCTAGCCAAATGACTTGGCATCCTTCCTACTGAACTTAACTTCTGTGAACCAATTCAACCTCCGTATCCCTTTGTAATAATTAAGAGGTTATAACCCTCTCGAGCTTCCACTTGTAAACTCAAGGCCTCTAAAAGGGTCCCTGCACTTACTCCTTGCGGCAACTTTCAAATAACCTTTGGTTATTTAGGGTCTTTGACTCCATGCACTCCTTGCAACAACAATCTCTCAATTTCTCTCTTGGATTTGTAAAATACAAGATTCCAACCGGCCTGCACACACCTTGCATGGCTCTGTGCTCTGCTAGCACTCTTTTCCTATAAAGACACAATTTGAATCTCCTCTGAGGGTCCTGAGATGAAACACAGAACCTGGTCAACACACTCCTTGCGAACCCTCCACTGCACTCTCTGCAGAAGTTCTCAGAAAGAGAAACAACTGAAACTCATTCACGCCTTATCCATAATTCAAACATTCAACATAGAATTCTAGAGCATACGCACACACATTGACATTGAAATAGCATGCACACAGAGAATGAAAACAAGCTTGCAACATACCATTTAACATGCCGTTCCTACAACCATAACAAACACATAGATTGGAATCAAAACCTTCTTCTATTGAATCCAGTGCTCCTGTACATGGCGAATAGCAGCTAAAATGCATAAAATTCTCTGTCCTCCTATATTCCTCTCTACAACACTATATCTTATGAATTTTGAATTATGTTACAATGATACAAGGGTTGAGGGTGTCTATCATTCGTTTTCCCTCCTACCTCCTATGCTCCTAAAACTGTCTAATCTATTAAATTAAATCTACCTACTTGCATTCATTACGCATAAATGCCTCTACAATTGACAGATGAGAGCAATGCTCAAAATCTGTTTACAATCTCCAAAACACAAAAGTAAGTACGCTTCCCAAGCTATTACATTAATTTCCATTCATTAATCTTCAAAACACTTCAAAACATATGCTGGTGTTTTTCTAGCTGTCTCCTTTGGTTAGGCACGTGTCTTTGGCTTTATATGATGCTCTTGCATCATACTCCCTCACTTGAAATTTTTCATGAACTCATGTTCATGAGTTCCTTCACTGTTCATCCATGATTTTAAATTGTTGTTTCATCCTCCCAACTAGCATCTTCAACTGGATGTCCTCTCCATTTGACCAAGTATTCAAAACACTCTCTTCTCCTGGTCTTTTTGCTAATCCTCTTGTCAATTATGCTTTCCATCCGTGGCTTTTCAGCTACAGACATTTGTTTTGTCCACTGAATCTTTTCTTGTTTATTTTCTGCTCCATCTTCTTTAGCTTTGTAAGGGTACAAATCCGCGATATTGAATATCAATGAGATTCCGACCTCATTGGGTAATTCAATCCCATATGTGTTTGTCCCAAATTTCCTTATGACCTTGCACGGTCAAATCTTTTTCATCTTCAGTTTGTTGTATGTTCCCCTTGGGAACCTCTCCTTCCTCAAATGTGCAAGAATCAAATCACCAACTTCGAATTGAAGTGCTTTCCTTGCTTGATCTACTCTACGCTTGTACTCTTGAATTGAACTTTGCAATTGCTCCTTACTTCTACTATGAAGATCCTTCATTCCTTCTGCAAAGTCCTCTGCACTAGCACTCCTGAATTTAGCTTGTTCTGAATCTTTCAATTTAGAAACTCCCCTTGGCTACAATCCATATACAATCTGGAATGGACTCTGCCTTGTGCTTCTATTGAGTGAATCATTGTAAGAGAATTCCACCTGTGGCAGAATGTGATCCCATTGACCATGGTGTTCAGTCACTAAGCTCCTTAACAAATATCCTAAGCTCCTATTCATGACCTCTATCTGTCCATCTGTCTGAGGATGATATGTTGAGCTAAAAGACAAATTTGTCCCCAAATTCTTCCATAAGGTCCTCCAGAAATGTCCTACGAACTTGGTATCTCGATTAGAAATGATACTCCTTGGCAAGCTGTGAAGTCTGATGACTTCCTTGAAAAATAGGTTCGCAATATGAGTTGCGTCACTAGTTTTTTGGCATTGTAGGAAATGTGTTGTCTTTGAAAATTTGTCTACCACTACAAATATTGAATCATATCCCCTTTGTGTCCTTGGCAGTCCCAATATGAAATCCATGCTCACGACATCCCACGACCTTTTCGGTATGGGTAATGGTTGGTATAACCCTGTTTTCTTCCTTTTTCCTTTCGTGTGCTGAAAAATTATGCACCTGCCCACAAATTTCTTCACATCTGTCCTCATCCCTAGCCAAAAATATGAGCCATTCAACTTTGAGAACATTTTTTCATGACTGAAGTGTCCGTCCAATCCTCCACTGTGCTTTTCCTTCAACAAATTCTCCTTCATGGAGCATTTCAGAATACATAGTTGATTTCCACTGAACAATAATCCATCCTAGATCATGTATTCAGTCCACTGGCTTCTATCCCTGAGAATTGGATTCTCAGACACCTCATATGCCTCTTTGAATTTTGGATCATCCCTGTACATTTCCTTGAGGTTATCAAAAGCCAAAGTCTTGACTCTGAATTCCTGCATAAGCAAACATTTCCTTCTCAAAGCGTCAACAACTTTGTTAGCAGTTCCAGAAATATGCTTAGTCACAAAAGTAAAATTCTGTATGCATTCAATCCATTTGTCATGTTTTTGGTTCAAATTCTCCTATCGAGTCACAAATTGCAAAGCGTGATTATCATTGTAAAAAATGAACTCCTTGGGAACCAAATAGTGTCTCCATTTCTTCTGTATGACTGCATAGAATTCTTTGTCATACGTGGAGTACTTGATATTTTCTTCATTCAATTTTTCATTGAAATACATGATCAACCTATTGTCTTGGCTCAAGGCCGCTCCAGTGGAAAATACACTCGCGTCACACCTGACCTGGAATGTCTTGCTAAAATATAGCAAAACCAGAATTGGTTTCTCAATGATCTTCTTCTTCAACAGGTTGAAGCTCTTCTTTGCTTCCTCCGTCTAGTGAAAAGATTTATGTCTTTTCTTCACCATATCCATCATTGGTGTGCTAATTGCACTGAAGTTTCGAATGAATTTCCTGTAAAAGCTATCCAAACCATGGAAGCTTCAAACTTCAAACACGCTCTTTGGAAATGGCCAATCCTTAATCGCATTTATCTTTTCCAGATCCATTTTTAATTCATTTGCAGAGATAAAAAAACCCAAATAAATGAGTTGTGTCCTCATAAATGACGATTTCTTCATATTGATCATCAATTTCTCTTGGTTTAACCTCCTCATCACTGTAGCTAAATGATTTCAATGTTCTGCTTTAGTTTTGCTGAAAATTAATATATCATCAAGATATACAATGACGAATTTCCCAATGAAATCCTTCAGGACTTCGTTCATCAACCTCATGAAAGTATTGGGTGCATTTGTTAAGACAAATGGCATGAAAATCCATTCATACAACCCTTCATTTGTCTTGAATGCTGTCTTCCATTCATCACCTTCTCTCATTCTAATTTGATGATATCCTCTTTTCAAATCAATCTTTGAAAAAAACTTTGCTTCACTCAAGCAATCCATCAAGTCATCCATCCTTGGCAATGGGAACCTGTACCTGATGGTGATTTTGTTGATTTCCCTTGAATCTGTACACATTCTCTAGCCACCGTCCTTTCTTTGGCTGAGCACTGTCAGAACAACGCATGGACTCAAGCTCTCCCAAATCAATCCTTTGTCCATTAAGTCCTGGACCTATCTCTTAACTTCTTCATTCTCTTGCGGTGTCAACCTGTACGCTACTTTGTTCAGAAAATTGGCTCTAGGTATAAGATCGATATGATGGATTATACTCTTGATAGGTGGAAACGAACAAGGTAATTCATCCACTACTATATCAACAAATTCTTCCATCAACTCCTGGATTTCTTTCGGTAAATCATCTATCCTAGTGTTGTTCAGAACAATTCTAGGATTCCTAACCATAATGAATTGCATGTCTTCCTTCTTCTTGACTTCCTTAAGAAGTTCCTTCCCACTCATGATATGTACAGTGTTTCTCATCTTTGTTTTCACCTCTTTGTTCTTAATCGGCAACAACATGTGCATCCTACCGCTTTTCTCCAGAGTGTATGTGTTATTTCTCCCATCATGCACCACATTTCTGTCATATTGCCATGGTCTACCCAGCAATAGATGACAAACATCCATGGGAATGACATCACATAATATCTCATCTTTATATCCTCTTATTTTAAATTCAACTAAACACTGTTCAATGACATTTACTTGATGTCCTTTTTGTATACATGGGAATCTAGTAAGACACTAAGGTGGCGAATATGACGGTGAATGGCCTTGGTGAGGAGGCCAATGACGACTATGTATCCTACTTGGTTGTTGGTTGTTGATCCCAAACATATGCCTTTGGAGTGGAGCAGTTCATGTGAGGGGGTATAGAGGGCCCAAGTAGCTGAAGCGAGATTCTGTGTCCACTGACTAGCTCTATCATCGTAAACAATCTGGTAGGCCGATGGAGGAAGCATCTATCAATAACACGAATGGTAGATCAGTCATAAGGCATGGAGGGAAAAAGAAGTTTAAAAATGATACAAAATGTGTACAAAAAAGAAAAATCCTAGTGTAGAATAACTACGCTCAGGTGTCAAATTTCCTTAAGGAAAAAGTACCCCATGGGGTAGTGAATTCAGTTTTGTATTGGTCTGTAGGATGAATTTGAATTTGATTGTAGCCAGAGAAACCTTCCATAAAGGACAAGGCTTCGTGGCTGACACAATCATCAATAATTTGGTCGATGAAGGGCATTGGGAAGTTGTCTTTGGGACATGCATGATTGAGATCATGAAAGTTAGTGCAGACACAAATAGTTCCCTATTTTTTGTTGACATGGATGGGGTTGGAGACCCATGACGTACATGTGATGGGGTATATGAACCCGACAACACGTAATTTGTCGATTTTGGCTTTGATGACCACCGCTTTGGATGGGTGTGGTGGGCATTGTTTTTTTCATACAGGTGTGATATCAGGCCATGTGTCTATACGATGTTCGACAATAGAAGGATCAAGGCCAGGCATCTCTATGTATGACCAGGAAAAAATGTCTCGGTATTCTTGGAAGAGAGATTTGTAAGATATAAGTTCTTCAGGAGAGCATGCAGCACCAATGGTGATTTCCTCTATGATGCCAGGTTTGATGGAAATATCGATTTTGATAGTGGGGGAAATGTTGGCCATGTTTCCTTCTTCAAAAGTGTCGGGGGAAGGGATAGGGTTGTTGAACCATTCTATATGCCCTGATGGGATAAAATATTTATTTTCGATTGCGTATAAAGAGTCTTGGCTAGGGGGATCAAAGGCTTCCTGCGAGAGAAAGAGTGCTCTGTGATGGAGCACATTCCATGGGAAATCAGAGGTAGTTAATTCCTCAAGGACGTCTTCGTCACAGTGGAACTAGAGAGAATATAGGGGATCCCGAGGAGTAACATTGGTGACTATAAATGTATGCTTATCTTCTGGTGGTGAATATGTAGGGGAGGCACAAGGAGGTTGCGATGGTTCGCTTGACATAAACCAAATATCGAGATACTGTGGGTTAAAAATGGTAGTCAGGCATAAGATTTCCATGGGGAAATGTATTGGAGAATTGGGGGGATTTGGGGGAAAATCCTCATATAGGCCCATGAATCATGGAGGAGTGGGGAGTGCCTCAGGCTCAAGAGAGATAATATGAATGAAATTTGGGGGATGGAGTAGGGGTAATCATCGGTACCTCTAGAAATGGGGGGGAGGGGGTGTAGGATTCTGAATAAGGGCCATTTGGCGATGCCTGTATTCAAGGATAGTAGGACACTAGAATGTGAAATGATCCAATGATTCATAGAGAGAGAAAGGGAATCTCATCCATTCATTAACTGAGGTTGTGACATAGTGGATGTATCTGATAGGAGTACTTGATGATGCAGATGGGGGTGACTCTTGCTGAAATATTTGGCGTACTTCCATTAGTGTCTGTCGAAATTGAGATTTTTCAGGGCAATGGTGGGTGTAATGGCCATACTATGAACATATGGCATGGGTGAATTTGGTTCTCAACCTTTTGATACCTGTAGTCGGAGACATGGTGGTAGTACTAGGTGTGTTGGGCATAGTAATGAGGGGTGTGGTTGCTCGAGGAAGTCATATTAAATTATGTAACTCAGGGAGAGAGGGACATCGATTGGTGGGGTGTCCTTCTTTCTCATATAGTGCACAAAGAAGTTGAAATCGGGGGGGGAAGTGGAGCGGTGGGCTCTTTATTCTTCCTTCGGCCCCCAACTGTAGTGGTGGTGTCAACAAGTGGGGGTAGGGGTGGTTTGGTGGGAGTGAGGACTAGGATCTGCATTGGGATTCCCTTTGTTTGGGGAGGGAGGGATGGTTGAGGAACCATCTCAGGTGGGTTCATATACCAAACTAAGGTGGCAAGCACCATGTTAGTTAGAGTAAGCATTGCAACTACCTGGAAAGCTTGTACGCCTGGTGGGGGGTAGAAGAAGGGGATTTGAGTAATGTCTTGGGGGACTGTCTCCCAAACCGAGATGTGACCCTGGGGGAGAGAAAGATCAGGAACAAGTGGTGTTGGAGAGTTCTCAGGGGATTCCTCAGGTAGGATTTCTACGACTAGTGGGATGTCAATAAGTGAAGAAGCCTCGGTGGGAGGAATGGTATCTCCAGTGTTAGTTTCGTTGGAAGAGATGACGCATACTTGAGCTGAGGGATGTATGAGCAGGGGTGCTCCTTGGTATGTCCCTAGAAAGGATGGGTCTTTGAAAATTCTGGGGCCCATATCGACGAGTGGGTAAGCATCAGGGTTAGTGTGGACAAAAGGTAGGATTTTATCAATGTTGGAGGAAGGTTTAGGCTCATAATGTGAAACTTGATCGATGGTGATGATCTTTCCGTTGTGGTGGAACATCATCATGCGAAACATAGAAGAGGTGATTTCCTTCATAACATACATGTAGCTACATCCGAACAAGATATTGTAATTGAGTGGTGCGTCGATAACTTCAATGTTGATAAGGATGGGTTTGCCCCTGATTTCTATGGGGACAATTTGAAAGATCCTTTCAGGAGAGGATGGTCATCCATCATAAGCTCTCAAAGTGATGGCGCATGGTATTACCTCGAGAGGGAAGAGTTTCTTCCATACAGTTTTGGACATGATGCATGTGGATGCACCTTCATTGATGATGCATCGATGAACTGTGATGTTCTGAATTTTGATTGGTATTTGGAAAGCTACCAAAGCGGGGAGACGGGGTTCCCCATACTCTAGATCAAATGTGATGAGTCTAGTATCAGCAAGGTTGACTACCCCCAAGGTGGAGAGTAATGACTTTTGTTGAGTGGGACAGATTTGAAGGACTTCCAAGACTGACATGGCAGCAGGGTATTGCACCAAGTCATTGACCAAACTATAATTGTGTGTTGCCCGACTATTGACATTCCGTCATAATGGGATGCAAGGAATATGAAGGGGGGGTTTCATTGTTAGGGAACAAAATCATCAAAGGTGGTCCCATTGTAACTGGAACTGCTTCTGAAGTGGTGGGAGTAGATTCAGGGGGTGCGATGTATTGATGACTATGCGTTTGTGGAAGAATTTCTTCTTCACTAGTGAGGAGGATAGTGCAATCTGCAGGAGTGCCAGGGTTTTGATATTGTCCCATCTGTGGTGGGGCAGGGTGCATTTCCTATTGGGTATTCATCACCCCTTGGTGTGGAATAGGGTTTTGTAACACCACTGGGGGTGGTTGTTTCACGTATTGTTGTGGGGCCTGCCGAGGGGTAGGCAGTGCTGGGGGACATGGTCTGTTCACAGATTCTTTCATCCATTTAAAGTCAGCTATTTGGGGGAAATGGTGAGTATAATGGCCATATTCACCATAAACGATGCAAGGGAAGGTTTTCTGGAGGTTATTGTTATTATTTCCTTATCTTTTGTTGCGATTTCCCCCTTGGGGGTTCTGGTTCCCTTGATTTTGGTTGCCCCCAGTAGGTTGGTTTTGTTGGGGATTATTTCCCCTTGGTCCTAGATTATTATTGTTTTAGTTTTTTCCTTTCTTTTTGGCATTATTTGACTGATGGGACAGATTTTTTGTATTCAATTGTTCAATATTTTGAAACTGTTGAATGGGAGAGGGATGAACAAAGCTAACCCTGACATGTGGTTGTCCTTATGGTGGAGCCATGGGTTGGGGAGGACCAAGAAATGGAAAGTATGGATTATTTTGTGGAAATGATATGTATGGTACATAGGAAGGTGTGATTCTTTCACTAGTGCTCAGGGTGTAAGATGAGGTAGAGGGGGTGACCGAACTTCGTTGTTCAGCCAGACGCATCATGGGTGTCGATGTGGGTCGACTCGTGGGCGGAGGGGGTACAATAGGGTATGGATACTAGTAAGGGGGCGGAGGGTAAGAAGGGTGTCGACCATATACCGATGGATGTCGAGGTGTACCATAGGTGGGTGGGTGTTGGAGGTATGGGTTGTGGTGTGTTGTGGTACTAATCAATCCATCCACTGAGTGAGACATCCTAGGTTTGTCTTGGTCGAATGGTATGGGTCTTGGGACGTTAGGCAGTACCATATATAAGTACCCCGACTGCACATAAATAAGGTCATACTATTGATCCTTGCTTATGGCTTCCTCTTCATATTGGGGGAAAGTGGAGGCCACATCTTTGGCAAGGAGGGAGACGAGTGATCTAAGAAACCAATCAAGGCATTGTTATTTGGTGGTTTTTTCTTTGCATAAACTACGTCGCCGACGCCATTCGTGAATGTGGTCAACGATATGTGTGGCTGAGGTTTGTTTAAACTCGGAGAGTAGTTAGAGACCATTGTCATGGCAGATTGGTAGTTGAAAGAAGGTAAAAAATGATTTGTCTTGTTGAAACATATATATTTTTCTAAAAACTTAGACTAAAAATAATTTTTCATTTTTGTTCAAATAAAAAGAATGAAATTGCACTTAGATAATCACCGTAGAAATGAAGTCTTCCGATCAATCCAAAGGTTTAAAAGTCTTAGCAGATTATGGAGTTTCCTTTTTAATTAATGAATCAATCTATATAAAGGTTTGCTTTTGAATTTTTAGGAGTCGGGATTTCGCGAAATGCGAAGGTTTAATATTGAGCATCCTCGAAGTCCCAATACTCGAACTCATGAAAGTCTTAAATGTTAAGTTGGGTTCATTAACAATTAAGTAAGATTAATGAAGAGTAAATATTGTCATGACTTCACGATTTAGGATGCTCTCACATATAAAGGCTTTGAAGTCTCAATACTCGAAACCCCGACATTTTAAAAACTAATCACGATTAATCAATATTGTTAAGTATGATTATAGCTAATTAAAACCCATCGCGACTTCGCGTTTTGTAAGTCTTAGTTTAAAATTATTTAAATATCCTCGAGACCCGAAACGTCGAAACTTGATTAAGTGTTACGTATTATTAATTAAGGTACTAAATGAGGATTATAATCTAATTAATCTATTTCTCAAAATTAACTCCGATACATTCGAATTTTGTGCTTTTCCCGAGATATCGACCATAAATCACATTAAGGGAAATGATTCCAAATACGATCAGATTTTAACGCACAAGTATTTTTATTAAAGGAATTAAACACATTGTTCAATGAAGGTATACACATGGTTTATGCGTTTAAGGCAAAAACGATTTTTAGTTATGAATCACTTTCTTGTTTTCTTAGAGATGGCTTAGCGAAATAACAATTTTTGGCATTCTCATTCACTGTAACAAGTAATATAACTCTGAATTTGATATCATGGCTCCACGGAAAGTGCCTAAAGAAGATGGTGAAATTTCTAGCTAGAACATAGACATTTTTTCTGATACTTCACCCAGAAGTATAAGCACAGTTAAAATCTGGATGTATGTGTTCAATACCATACAATATGAAGTGGTAAACTGTCCTGATGACTCATGTGATAATGAAAAGGATAACTTATCTACCAAATATAAAATTATCACTCAAGCATAAATGCATAAGATAGCAACTAGGCCGAGGATTTTACCTACACTGACATGATTAAATGGGCGTTGGATCATGTAGATATTCCGACTTGAACTATATTCAACTCTCAGAAAGTAGTTGTTGGGTCATTTCGATCGGAACACATAAAGGTCATGTATAAATTGTCTGCAACATCAAACTTCGTTTATAACGCCAGTTTTCTTGCAAATTTTAATAATGAGTGTGATCAGTTTGGAAAGAGT
The DNA here is from genome assembly GCA_000966675.3 of Picea glauca. Classification (NCBI taxonomy): domain Eukaryota; kingdom Viridiplantae; phylum Streptophyta; class Pinopsida; order Pinales; family Pinaceae; genus Picea; species Picea glauca. The sequence goes on along the minus strand of JZKD02S0681587.1, from coordinate 199,430 downwards.
CTCTCCGACCTGATCAAAGACTGGTGTTCACGCCCCAAAAAGTTCAGAGTCGAGTCTCACGACGTGTATTCCATGTCATCGCTTGAACCACAGTTCATGTATATAGCCATGATGATGTGCATAATTTATGGAAAAGAAAACATGACCCATTTATTCCTACCATGGGTTCCCATTATTCATTCGGTGGTAGAAGGATTGTCTTTTGACTGGGAAAATATATTGCCAAATAAGTTGGCTAGCGAAATCTCAGAATACCAAACGAAGAAAACCAAAGGGAAACCAACTCAATTCTTTATGTCAGCTTATGTTATGGATGCTATCTATTTCATGACACCTTTCCCGCCGATGAGTTGGATTTGGACTCCAGACAGTGCAAAAAAAATTCATGATTACCATTCAAAGCTCTGGTAAGACAAGGAAAAATATTTCTTTTATGAAATCTTTAACTGGGTAGTGGTGCCAATGCTTATTTTTATATTTGGTCACCCACCGCCAAGAATTTCAAACAAGGTTATGGTTAGCCTGGGTAAAGTGGAAGACTGGTACATAAAGGAACATTTCTCTTATATCAGAGTTTCCAGTTGCTCGGTCCCTACATTTTCATTACTACAATTTTTACCAGATAGACTGGAGTGTCTTGAATTTGCATGACAAAATGTACTCGGTGGGAATAGAAAAGAGCTAAAATCCGTGTATAAAAATATATGGCAATCTTTTCCTTTGTCTATTGGTTCATTTTCCTTATTATATTTTGGTCACTCTAGGGTGGAGGCTACAACTTTAGAAGAGATCAAGATGGTTAGCATTGAGTTAAAGAAGAATGACCCACAAAGGGTTGTGGGAAGCCATATGGATGAGTGAAATCTTAAAAAATATGAACGTGAAGAGTCCCCTCATGATGAAATGTTCAGAGGGGTAAGATCTTACCAAGAAGTTCTAATCCGAGTGCGAGTTGTGTTACCTGGTGAAATGGTTGAGTTTTAAAATTTCCAAAAACACTGGAGAAGCATCCTACCCAAAGTATTACAAGGGAAAAGCCTAAAATCTCCAGATACACAACAAGCATAGACCCAAAATCTAGAAGTTGGAAGCTCTGCCAAACAAGAAACCCTGGAAAATCAGGAGAAAGTTGAGGTCTCGACTCAAAAGGGAAGTATCCCAGAGATGGAGATCCTAGAAAACCAAGGAAAAGATAAAAAAGAGACAATAATAAATAATGGAGAAGATAGACCACCGTATTCACTTAAGAAATCAACTACTAAAGAAGCCAGGAAAAATTTGTCCATGGAAATCGGTAGTCCCATTGAGGTTATCACACCATTACAGTTCACCAGAGGAAACCATAATACAGAGGAAATGTTCATAAGCGATTTCACGCCTATCTCTGTCCAGGAGATACCTCCCACCGAGTTCTTCTTCAATAAGAAAAGAAAGGCCATGGTGAAGAAAGAAATGCACATGAGAGAGGGTGTAATGGTAAAAAAGCACAGAGTATTATTAGATGGGAAAAATTTGGAAGATGAAGATTTTTCTACAGAGGTGGAAGGCTCTTTAGGATCTCTTGCAATGACCAACCTATCTTTTGTTGATAATCTAAAACAAATGCTAAGGTAGAGGAATCAATTGATAAATCAGCCGCGAGATCAAATAAGGAATGCAGAGAATAATGTCAAAAGCGAGGTTACCAAAGGACTCAAACAAGCTAGAGACAAAGACAGGCAAGCGATTCAACAACTTGAATCTGATCATGAAGAAGTAAACAAGACCTCTCAAGCAAGCCAAGGGAAGGCCATCTGGAAAGAAGAATTATTAAGGCAGTTGCAAGCTAAATTGAGTTCTACTGAAAGCCAAGTTGTAAATATAGCAGTGTTTCAAGCCCAGGCATTGGAAGTGCATTAGAAGCTGGAAGCAGTACAACAAAGCATATTCTCTAAGGTAGGGATCATCCAAGATTATTTTTGGGAGATGGGTCAATCATTAGATAATATTGGTTTCAGAGAAAAAGAGGTTACTGCAGCCCGAACCACCTTTCAAAAGGCAGTCGTATCTTTGTCTAGGGAAAATGTACCAACAACTCCCAGATTAACTGTCACAGAACAAATCAGGGGTGATATCATACTAAAGTCATGGGAGGCCAATATAGTCGAGAGTAAGAAGATGGCCAAAGCAATAAAGGAAGAGTGTGAAGAGGCTTTTGATTTGCTAGATAAAAAATCACTAGGCATTGGAAAGGACAATTGTGTTGGAGTATTAGGGAAAATAAATGTTATAAAGCATCAATTGGACATCAAAGAAAGCTTAAATGAAGATCAGATTGAAATTTCACAGTTGAAGAAGGTTGACGTTGCTCAAATGGATATATGGTTGGTAAAGACAAATCTACAGTTGCAATCAACAAGTTTTGAAGGTAAAAGGATTGAAGATAGGTTGCCAAAATTACAGAGAAAGATGTATCTTTTTGAGGCAAAGGATGTGACAGAGCCTTCCAGAATTTTAGTACAATTTCTAAGTAGGTGTGTCAAGTGTCTCGAGCCAGGTGAAGGAAGTACTTCAAATAAATAATGAAGTAATACATGCATGATCGTTCTACCAATATGAGAAATATATAGAAAGGAAACAAGTAGAATAGTTCAAGTTTTTATTTCGTAATCGTTAATATCTAGGAGTAAGGAAACTTCCAAACGCCTAGGGTTGGTAACCTTTTGTATAAATATAATTTCAAAAGACAGAGACAAAGGTTTTTCTTGGCCAATTGTAATGGAGATATCTCTAGTTTTATAGAATTAAGACAAATGCAGACCAAAGACTCCATATTTCGTCAATCTTGAGTTATGTGTTCTTTTGTTCTTTCCTATTCCAACACCTTTATTTACATGTCTTTGATGAATGCTTAATCACAACTTAGTACAACATCTACTGTGGTTATATGTTTATTTGGTTATTTGATTGTTTACAGATTTTCCTCTGTATTTTCTATTAGCAAATACAAGACCTGCGAATTAGTTATATTACCACACTTTATGCTTTATTAAAGGTTTCACATTCATTTTTTTTCTTCTGTACCAGAGTGAGATTCTTCTGTGATTGATGCCTCACTTTGTTAACAACTTTATGTTTTTCTTTCATCACATTCATTATTTTCAAATTTGACTCAGACACAGAAAACGACCCTTGAATTGTTATACTATTAATTCAATTTCAAGAATTTTTCTCATATAATTGAAGACAAGAAAAAGAAAACATAAAAAAAACATATCTTTTAATTTTTTTTCCTCCATGACTGTACCTATTACAATACAACCTGATATATAACTCGACCTCACAGATCAGACTAGCATCGCTTTAACCTTATTTAATACCATCTTAGAAACTGCCAGCACCTGGGATGAACTTGAACATTCATGGGCAGTGATTGAACATGATATAAGCATCCAGGAACGTTGGAAAGCGAGGAAAAGACAACTCAGAAATCAACCATAGCTTCTTTCCCTAAGGAATTCACTTTCTTTTCACATTTTAAACTTTATTTATTTTTCAGATGCCTTGACATTATATTTGGAAGCCTTAATTATAAACTCAGGAACAACATCTTTTTGGCGCCGTTGTCGGGGAACGAAGAAACAAAGTTATTTTTCCCTAGGAAGAATGACATTGATAAGTTTCTTTCTTTGATAGTGAACAAAGATCGAACACTTTATAAGGCTATTCTAATCTTTCACTTGGTGACTCCACAATTAATAAGCTGGCTTCTAATCGAAAGAATACCAGAAATAATCCAGATGATAAGAAGACCTCCCCTATATCTGATCCTGAAAAAAGTTTTGAAAACAAGAAGATACCTTAAACATACTGCTTCATCAATGAGTAATATTTATCAACCCAAATCCACATAGTTAAATACTAAGGATCTACAAGAAAAGTCGAATACCCAACTCCTTTTTAGAGAAACATCCATCGATAGAAACGAAACCCTAGAGCCTGAGATGGTGTTACCTAATTTTAAAACCTAAACATATCCAACTGTCTCCTTTACCAATAGGGTTAAAACATCTATCTCACTTCTCGCCTCGATTGGCATTTCAACAATTCCAAAAATTTAGTCTACAACCTCTCAGAATTCAGAAGAATATACTGTATACAATGACTCGACTCCTATTGGTTCTCCTGTGTACACATCCTCTAAGTCTGAAGAAGCCAATCCTCTTTTTCTAGTTCCCTATTTTTCAAATTTCCTGTCCCTCGATGGTCAGTTCTCTGAAACCACTTCACTTTATCCATATGTAACTGAAAGGTCACCACATATCCTTAAAAGTATTCTCTATAATCTCCAAGTTTCACCCTTTAAATTATCAATGGCTACGATAGGAGGAGGTGGTGTTGCCGGGGGACGAGGGGGCAGTCAAGTACCACCCCCACCTCCTAGAATATTTTCCAAAGTAGCTGCTAGATATGCCCCTTTGGTCCTCCCAGTCCCTATCCATGATCTACCTAAAAATTACATGAAAAAATTGCTAAAGTTTACTGGAGAGGGAGATTTAACTGCTACCGAACACATCAATTTCTTTGACCAATTTGTTGATATCCTTGGCCTCGAGCACAAAGACGTTTTCTCAAGGCTTCTCGTTTAAAATTTTGAAGGTTAGGTGAGAACTTGGTTCCCAAGATTCCCAGCAGGGTCCATAGGATCATATGATGAGTTAGAAAATGATTTTATTAGACAATGGGGAGAAAGGAATGATCATCTCTATTATCTAACCGAGCTTGGGGCTCTGAGAAAGAAAAATTCAGAATCAGTTCTTGAGTTTACCTAAAGATTCAATAAATTATATAATAAAATTCTAGCTGAGGTTAAACCTTCCCAACCTGCAGTAAAGGTAACTTGTAATTTCCCCCACCTCTTAGAGAGGTGATGAGGAGACTCAGTGGCCTGGGCACTCCCACTAGGTCATAGTCTCACACTGAAGGGGGGAAAGTCAAAGAAGTTAAAAGTTATATTTTTAAGTGGACTTAAGAAAGGAAAAGGATAAAGGAGTAAAAGATAACTCAACAGAAGAATAGAAGATTAACCCTGGGAGTTAACCTAACTCAACA
>JZKD02S0681587.1:109529-183057 GCA_000966675.3 Picea glauca | reverse complement strand
CAGCAGAAGTTTCCTCATCTCATGGAGGAACTCAACGCAATGGGGACCATTGCTTCCTAAGGGGGGAGGAATGATCCAAGTGGATATTGGTGGCCACCCACCTATTCCACTTGAAGCCCCACCATTTCTTTTTTCAGTTTTTCAGTTTTTGCACAGTTTACTATTTTTAGCAGTTTTTTTCAGGTCCTGAACTTTCGGGGCCATTTTGAGGCCCTAAACGATGTTTTTTTTGGGTATGTTGCTGTCACAAAATGGCATCTAACGATGCCATTTTGTCTTGGGCATTGTAGGCCTCAGATATATCTTTCCAATGAGCTATCATACACCTAAAACGGAGATCGTATGCAAAAGTTACGACCCCGGGAAGTTGATGCACCAACTTACCCAAACGGGGCCCACATGACTTTTGGCGCTTCATCTCCCAGGGTTAGGTTTTTGGATGTTTAGGAATTTTGGCATTCTTGTTTATTGTAAAAGGGCCTTCAAAGACTTATTGTAATCATCTTCTCACGGATGTGAGTAGCAACCACATCTCTTCTCAGAGATAAGCTACCAGCGCCCTAGCTAGTTTATTTCCATTCTGTCTGTAAACATATTTCAGTAATTTGTTATTAATGAAATGAAGTCTTATTTCTGCTGCATCTCTACGTTTATGTGTATTTCTGTATTTCATTGTGTTCCTACATAAATCCGGATCACCCTGCTCCAAGGGAACCTTTTTTTTTTCCTTCTTATCGAAACATTGGACCTCCTCCCATCGCTACTTTGAGCCTTTCAGGTCTCACAATTGGATTACCAGTATGGTTTTTTTCTACTCAGGTAATCCTGAATGCAGTAAGTGCTTCGGTCATAAGCACTTCCCCCCATGAGAATAAACCTGATGTTGATCCTTCACCTTCTTCACCAGTAAGGTCTTCTTCACCTTCTTCTCTTGCAAGGTCGTCTTCCGTTTCATCTTCTTCATCGAGTGAAATTTATGAAGCTAGTAACCCGTTGAATAAGAAGAAGAAGAAAAGGAAGATTAAGAAGAAGAGAGATAAACAAGGGTCAAAGCTTCCAACCAATGTCAAACATGTTGGAAAACAACCAGTTACTGTTAATCATGTTGGGAGTGTTGATGATGTCAAGATCACCCAAACAACCCATAAGCCCAAGTACCCTTGCAGGCTTTGTAAGGGTAGCCATCTTCTTAAGGATTTCCCTGGTCTATCCAAGGTTATAGAAGCATGGTACACACATCCTTGCCAACCCATGTCGTCAGCTGCTGAACAACATGTTGATGACCTCCCGTCGAATAGTCACAATACTGTTGTGAAGAAGAAAAGTAGAGTCAAGTTCCCATGTATGTTATGCAAAGGGAGTCATCTAACTCACCTTTTCCCTTGTATGGACAAAGCCTCAAAATTACTGGAGGACATGACTGTTTCATATCCTCAACTTCTAGCTTCTTATCTTAAGTTTTCTCTCAACCCCCCTGTAGTTGATGGAATGATCACTCCGGACCCATCGCCGGTCAATTCGATTGATCATGTCGTCAATCTAGTCACGTCCTTAATTGAACCAATTGACAAAGTGGTCGATCCGATCCCATATTCGGTTGATCCCACTCTCCATTTAGAGAGTGTTAACAAAGTGGTTGATCTGATCCCATCCTCGGTCGATCCCACTCTCCCATTAGAGAGTGAAACCCAAGCGTTCGATCTGTTTCCACCTGTCGACCCCATTCTCCCCTTGGAGAATGAAACCCAAGTGGTCGATCCTACTCTCCTACTCGAGAGTAAAACCGATATTGCCCATGTTTTTCTCGTTGATACAAAATCTACCATGCCGAGGGCTAATTCTCCTTCTCCTGTGGAACCCCCTCCAGGTAATGAGGCCATCATTTTTAATTGGGGTGTGCTAACTGGACCTCATCTTCCCCCTCACATTCCTTTCCAGATTACAGTGCAAGTTTGTGGTCAGGATGTTCCTCAGACGTTGATAGATGAAGGTGCCTCCATTAGCATTTTGTCCTCTTTTGCTTGGCAAGATTTGGGTTGTCCCCAGCTTGCCCCGGTTACGAAGAATTTGTTAGCTTTTAATAGAAGAACTAGTCAACCTTTAGGGAAAATTCCTCAATTTCCTGTAACTTTGGGAGGGAAAACTGTCTTTATTGATGTCATGGCCATCCAAGACCCCTTGGATTTCTATTTACTCCTTGTGAGAGATTATGTCTATGCCATGAAATCTATTGTGTCTACTCTTTTTTGTGTGATATCTTTCCCTCACGATGGGCAAGTTGTGACTATTGATCAACTTTCATTCATTGACCCCAACTGGATTGCCTCCTTAAATGGTTCTTATATGCAGACAGTATCGCCCCCGCCACAGGTCAATTATGTGGCGTTGTCACCCATGGCTTCAACTTCTGATGAATTAGATCCAAAAGTTGACATGGTGATCTCTTCGATAAGGTTGTTAGAGCCTGATCTCTTTACCTATGTCACGACACTCGACATGGTGTCCTTATAGAGTGTGTTTCTTCCTTCTAGTGAAGACCTCTTGTAAGCCATGCCCGAGTTTTGTCCCTTGACATGGTGTCATTCCGGAGCATTGTCCTCTTGGAATCCATGATCAAGAAGAGAGACGTTCGAGCATAGTTTTTGCGTCTCTGAGGCAACCTCATTAAAAAATGAAATAGAGGTATTTGAGCATGGTTTTTTGATTTCAAGCTCGTTAAAAAATGAAACCACTTACGAGGATAGTTTTTTTGTCTCTATGGAAACCTCGTTAAAAAAATGAAACAAAGGTTATGAGCATAGTTCTTGTTTCTATGTCAAGCTCGTTAAAAAATGAAATAGTTTTCCCCCTCTCTCTTTGAGTCAAGTCCTTCATCTAGTATTTGAAGATTAATTTCATTCATCTTTGCAGTTGGATGAAACGAAGCTTGGGGGACATTGCTTACAACCTCCGGACTTCATGCTGAAGTTAGAGCCACTAGCTTCTTAAGCTGGGGGCTAAGTACCAACCATGCGTTGGGAAGTCACAAGCATAGTTTTCTATGGTTCAAGCTTGTGTAAAAATGAAACCAGCTACCTCAAGCATAGTTTCCTTTGGTTCAAGCTTGTGTAAAAATGAAACCAGGTCCAAGAATATTTTTGTTTAGTTTTTAAGCTTGTGTAAAAATTAAAATCTATCCCAAGCATAGTTTTGTTTTGTTTTAAAGCTTGCATAAAAATGAAAACAATCCCTAGCTTAGTATTTTTTCTTTCTCATTCTCGTAAATACATGAGAATAAGTTACCGAGCTTAGTATTTGTTCTTTCTCATGCTCGTAAATACATGAGAATAAAATACCGAGGTTAGTCTTTGTTATTTCTCATGCTCGTAAATACGTGAGAATCTAACCGAGTATACTTTTATCACTTTTTCAGACTCATAAAGGTTACATGAAAAAGGAGCCACCTAGAGTCACCTTTAAGCTCTTTTCAGACTCTCTAAACATGAAAGGATTGTCGAGCGATCTTTTTCTTTTCACGCTCATAAAAGTATTTGAAGAAAACGTTCGATGGGCAATAGTTTATCACTTTTTCGGTCTCGTCGAACTAATTTACAAAAAAGGAACTGGGAGAGTTCTCTTTAAGTGTTTTTCAGACCCTCAAAACATGAAAACCCCCAAGTTTTCTATCTTTGGACTCATTAAACAAACATCGAAAGGCCCTTATGGAACTGAACCACTCCTTCCTAGGGTTCGTTAAACATACTCCGAGGGACTCATCTAAAGGATGAGATTAAATTACAAGAATATGTTATCCTCCTCAAGCTTGCGTAAAAATAAAGAGGTACTCGCCAGAAATGGTGGGGGGAAAATTGGGAAAGAAATGTATCTAAACATGTATTTCATGGAAGAGTCACTTTTGAGCATGACACCCTTTCACTCACCTTGTGTCTAGGTTGGAAAATCCACTTGTCTCTTGATCATACTCCTTTATAAGATTACAAATCGGTCTGTGATCCCTGTTGTTGAGTCAGTGTTCCCAAGACAGTTGTTGTGTCGTTAATATGTTAAAAAATATGTCTAACCCGAAAATCCTTCTATTGTGTTGGCCATTTCTGCAATCCTTAAAGCCTTTTATTGCGTTGGTCATCCCTGAGTCAGTCCTGAATCACTTGTTACCTATTTCATGTCATTGATGTGAGATACATTAAGGCCTACCTGTGACGAGTCTTTTCCTGTCAACATCAACTCATTATCCAGGAATCAGACTTAGAAACCAATTGGTACCTTGGAACTTGCATGCATCAATGGCAAGTTTCCTCGCTTTCGACAATGGGTTTTCATTGTTGACCCCTGATCGGGAGATTCCGCTGAGTGTTTGACTTCAGCTCATTAACTCACATTCATTGGATTGTACTAGAGTACCTTGGGATTCATTAAAATTAATGGTGATTTCCCTCGCACTTGTTAACAATATACACTAATGACCGGTAATCAAGTGGTTTCTACCATATTCGACTTCGACACATGTATTCACATGGTTAGATCTGTACTATAGAGTGGTGGAGATGAAGACCCTAGATCTTTTCTGATAGATTCAGGTTGCATTGGAGTATATTCAGTTTGTATTGTTGCATATATCCACATTGTATGTCTGGTGGCTATGTTCAAATTTGAGTCTTTAACACATAGATCCACAATGTATTTTTGGTGGCTATGTTCAAATTTGAGTCATATCGGCATGGATCCACAGTGTATGTTTGGTGGCCATGACCTATCTTACTTGACATGGATCTTCGCATGTCAGAATTTATGCTTTGAGTCATTTGTATTCTGAGTATGGGAATGCCTACCTCAGTGATGATATATTATTGTACTGTTTTTCCTTGTTTGTTGGTAGGTTTCCGACCGACTGTTTCTTGTTCCTTACACACACTCAACAAAGTATTTCAGCTATCACTCTGTTCTAACTTCATACTTTGGGGGGATCTCTATTACACATTATTTTTTTCATCCCTATGATCATTAATGATTTAAACCTATATGTTTCCTTTAGAGGGGTCAGTGGCCCGAGTTCCTGAAGAAGGAAGGGAGACGAACTTTTCCTGAGAAAAGAAGTTTCATTTTCCTTTGTAAAAATCCTATAAAAAAGGAAGTTTGCAGGCTACATTATAGCTAGGGTGTGAGAATGCTTGATTCTCACAGGTTTCATCATAGCTAGGTCACGAGGAGTTCACAATATTCTCTATAGGCAGGGTACGAGAATGCTTACACGTGGGAAAAATGAGCGTTTTCTCGAATCTTCTAGAAGGAGAAACTTCCATGGTGAGGTGGCATATGAATGGTTTGGATCTTACTCACTTTCATGATTTAGTGGGATCATCCTAACATCCTCACCTTATCCTCTTCATATTATAAAAGGAGAGGAGCTCTCATGGAGAAGGGCTAAGTTGGAGTTGGCTTGGAATTATTAGCTTGGGTGGAGTGTCTTTGAGTTTTCTCTTTGTCGAGATAGATTGTGAATATTATCAGATTTGTGCTCTTAGAATTCTTGGAATGGAAGTGTGTGGGGAATGAAGGACAGTTGGAAGGGACCTTACGACATCAAGCCCATGGTTGTAATCTCTCTTTCACATTTAATATGATACAATAATATGATTCTTTCCTATAAATCTTGTTGTGTTTTATTGTATGATTCCTTGATCACATACATAGGTTTATATTGAGTTTATGCTATTACTATCAATTTGGTTGGTTGTGTTCTTTTGCAGGTTCATCATTGTATGAGAGTTGGAATGGAGATAGGATGGCGATGGGGGGAGGAAGTGACGTTTAAATGGTATGTCACCTATCCCTCTTTAGTTAGTAAATTCGATATCTAAAACTTAAGGAAAGCATCATGTTTTGGTGTGTTTTGTTCTAGATCTAGGTGGATCTAGGGATATTAGTTAGTGTTTGCACCTACCGATTTATCCGATAACACAACGAACTAATCCCATCTAAATCTAGGACATTGAAGTGACATGCTGTAAAATATTGTATTATAGATGGTCAATTGTATTGGAAGGATCCCCTAGGATTCTTACTGAGCTATTTAGTAGAATATGAAACATAAAAAGTTGTAAATGAATTCCATGAGGGTGTATGTGGAGGACACCATGCTTGGAGAGAAACATCTTATAAAACCTTAAGAGATGGGTATTACTCGTCGAAATTATTCACTGATGTAAACATTAAAGTCAGAACTTGTAATCCTTGTCAGTTGTTTACAGGAAAGCAGAAAATTTTGGCATTACCTTTAGTTCCAGTTAAAATTGAAGCTCTATTTCATAAATGGGGCCATGATTTTATTGGAGAAATCCATCCACACTCGATTTCTCAACATAAATGGATTCTCACTGTTATAGACTATTTTACTCAATGGGTGGAAGCTATTCCTACGCGAAACACAACAGACACAATACTGATCAGTTTTTTGGAGGAGAATATTCTATCAAGATTTGGCTATCCTCGAAACATAGTTATTGATAATGCTCAAGCCTTCAAATCCATGGCCATGATAATTTTTTGCCAAAAATATAACATTGTGCTAGGACACTCCACGACCTACTATCCACAGGGTAATGGATTAGTTGAGTCATCTAACAAAAGCCTGATCACTATAATTAAGAAAGTACTGACAAAAATAAGAAAGCATGGCATGTACATTCAAAATTGCCTTATGGGCTAACAGGATAGGCACAAAGCAGTCAATCAGAATGTCTCTATTTAAGATGGTATATGGTACTGAAGTCATTTTACCCATAAATATAGCACTGCTAGTAATGAAGCTCTGGAAAGACTCAAAAGAAGATCCAAATGAAATTACCAGGAGGATAGATCAATTGATTGAAATTCAACAAAATAGGGCTGAAGTAAATGAAAAACTATAGAAATATCAAGATAATATGAAAGCGTTATTTGACCAAAAATATAAAGACAAGGAATTTCTCCCTGGTGATTTGGTTCTAAAATGGGAATCTAGAAAAGAGGATGCTGGGAAACATGGTAAGTTTGATCAGATTTGGTGCGGACCATACAAAATTATAGCTTCTGAGGGAAAAAATGCATTTTTGTTAGAAAATCTCGACGACAAGATTCTTAATGCCCCTATCAATGGGTGATACCTCAAGCACTTCATGCAGTAATATGTCTTTGAATTCTCATTGTACATACCGGTTTGTTTTCATGTTTTGTTGATAGTTACCCTTCTTTCTGTAAGTTTTTATTTTTACAAAAAAAAATGAAACATAAGAAATAAAAAGAATTTAATGGAAAGTTTCAAGAGTTGAGTAAGAAGCTCATTTAAGACTGATTGTACCTACAAAATAACATATGAAACCTCTTTCTTTTTCCCATGTTCATGTCCAAGCTATTTCTTCACAAGATTCTTGATATCATCTCATGAGCTTCATAGAGGAGAAAGATTTCACCTTAACTTTGGAAACTCATAAACTAATATTCAAAATGAGAATAGGTAAAGGTTTTATAATTCCTCTAACTTTAACTGAACCAGAAGTATGTCTAGGTTAATCCTAATTCTCTTAGTTTTTCTAACAAGATTAAACTAATTAGTTCCGCTCAAGCAAAGTGCCTGAAAAATATAATAAGAACTCCCCGTGAGAACTTCCTTGAAGGCAAAAATGTTTGAAGGTCAAAAGAGGATTAGTCCAGAGCAATTAAAGTGAGTTGACAAGCCTCTGTTGTTAAATTGTAAACATATATTTTCCCAGGTATATTACATACTGATTGATTCCCCCCTCTTCATGTTTTGAAACAAGACGGATGGTGAAAGGAAATTCATTAAATGATTTCCCCCATATAGTCCAAGAGAGATTATGAAAGGAAATTCATTAAATGATATCCCTCATCTCAACATTTAAATGTTAAATTACTAATTGAAGTGGTGAAAGGAAATTCAATGTGGGAAATATGATAACTTCACCGGTGTACTGAATAGGCTTGCCAGTAGTGAAGCAATGTCTACATATCTGATAGGCTATTATACATGAATTACAAGATGCTCTGGTAACTATTTCTCTTTTCGGTTAGATCTGCATTCTAAGCTAATGGGACTCCCTACTTAAAATATTGGAATTACTTCACCTTGATGTGAACAAAATCAAATAAAGCCTGGTAGAATGATTAAGGTTGTTTTGATTATCTTATACAAATATGAGGTTAGTTTTAGGAAAGGAAAACTATTATAAGCCTAACTCGAGATCACCGAATGATTTAGTTTTGAGAGTTTTCAAAGTTAAGGATGAAAATCCTAAAATCTTGTTTTGTGCTTTGTTCAAAATATGTTTCACAGAGATGCAATAATGACTCCATTTACCCAATAAAGGCACTTGGTCTACATGCTCTTCTTGTCCCACAAGGAGACGAGATCCCTAGATGGAGCCTATGTTGAAACATATATATTTTTCTAAAAAATTAGACTAAAAATAATTTTTCGTTTTTGTTCAAATAAAAAGCATGAAAATGCACTTAGATAATCACCGTCGAAATAAAGTCTTCTAATCAATCCAAAGGTTTAAAATTCTTAGCAGATTATGGAGTTGCCTTTTTAATTAATGAATCAATCTATATAACAGTTTGCTTTTTAATTTTTGAGAGTTGGGGTTTTGCGAAATGCGAAGGTTCAATATTGAGAATCCTCAAAGTCTCGACACCCGAACTCAAGGAAGTTTTATATGTTAAGACAGGTTCATTAACGATTAAGTAAGATTAACGAAGAGTAAATATCGTCGTGACTTCATAATTTAGGATGCTCTCAAATACAAAGGCTTTGAAGTCCCAATAACCAAAACTCTGACATTTTAAAAACTAATCGTGATTAATCACGAGTGTTAAGTATAGTTAATTAAAACCCGTCACGACTTCACATTTCGTAAGTCTTAGCTTAAACTTCTTTAAAGATCCCCGAGACCTGAATCGCCAAAACTTGATTAAGTGTTAGGTATGATTAATTAAGGTACTAAATGAGGATTATACTCTAATTAATCTATTGCTCAAAATTAACTCCAATACATTCAAATTTTGCGGTTTTCTCGAGATATCGACCATAAATGACATTAAGGGAAATGATTCCAAATACGATCAGATTTTAACGCCCAAATATTTTTATTAAAGGAATTAAACACATTTTCAGTGAAGGTATACACATGGTTTATGCGTTTAAGACAAAAACGATTTTTAGTTCTGAATCACTTTCTTGTTTTCTTATAGATGGCTTAGCAAAATAACTGGTTTTCTGCAATATCATTCATTGTAACAGGTAATAGAACTCTGAATTCGATATCATGGCTCCGCGGAAAGCGCCTAAAGTAGCTGGTGAAAGTTCTGGCCAGAACACAAACATTATTTCTGATACTTCGCCCAGAAGTATAAGAACAGTTAAAACCTGGACGTGTGTGTTCAATACCATACAATACGAAGTGGTAAACTGTCTTGATGACTCAAGCGATAATGAAAAGGATAAATTATCTACCAAATATAAGATTATCGTTCAAGCAGAACTACATAAGATAGGAACTAGGCCAAGGATTTTACCTTACACTGACATGATTAAATGGGCAATGGATCATGTAGACATTCTAACTCGAATGATATTCAACTCTCAGAAAGTAGTTGTTGGGTCATTTCGATCAGAACACATACAGGTCATGTATAAATTGACTGCAACATCAAACTTCGTTTATAACGCCAGTTTTCTTGTGAATTTTAATAATAAGGATTGTGATCATTTTGGAAAGAGTCTCTTCAACCTAATCAAAGACTGGTGTTCACACCCCAAAAATTTCAAATCCAAGTCTCAGGGTGTATATTCCATCTCATCACTTGAACCACAATTCATGTATATAGCCATGATGATGTGAAAAAATTATGGAAAAGAAAACATGACCCATTTCTTCCTACCATGGGTTCCCATTATTCATTTGATGGGGGAAGGATTTTATTTTGATTGGGAAAATATACTATCAGATAATCTGGCTAGTGAAATCTCAGAATACCAAACGAACAAAACCAAAGGGAAACCAACTCAATTTTTATGTCAACTTGTGTTATGGATGTTATCTATTTCATGACACCTTTCCCACTGATGAGATGGGTTTGGACTCCAGACAGTGCATAAACAATTCATGATTACCATTCGAAGCTCTGGGAAGACAAGTCAAAAGATTTATTTTATGAAATCTTTAACTGGGTAGTGGTGTCGATGCATATTATTATATTTTTTCACCCAACACCAAGAATTTCAGACAAGGTTATGGTTATCCTGGGTAAAGTGGAAGATTGGTACATAGAGGAACATTTCTCTTATATCAAATTTTTGGACTGATCGGTCCCTCCATATGCATTACCACAATTTTTACCAGATAGAATGGTGTGTCGTGAAGTTGCACGAAAAACTGTACTCGGCGAGATTAGCAAAGAGCTAAAAGCTGTGCAGAAAAAAGGTATGGCCATCTTTTCCTTTGTCTATTGGTTCATTTTCCTTATTAGATTTCGGTCACTCCAGGGTGGAGGATACAAATTTAGAAGAGATAAAGCTGGTTAGCATCGAGTTCAAGAAGCATGAACCACAAAGGGTCGTGGGAAACCATATGGCCAGGTGCAATCTTAAAAAATATGAACATGAAGAGTCTCCTCATGACGAAATGTTCCGAGGGGTAAGATCTTACCAAGAATTTCTGAGTTGACCGTGAGCTCTGCTACCTGGTGAAATGGTTGAGTTTTACAATTTCCAAAAACACCTGGGAAGAAGTCTACCCAAATTATTTCAAGGGAAAATCCTAAAATCTCCAGATACACAACAAGAAGAGACCCAAAATCCAGAAGGCAGAAGCTCTGCTAAACAAGAAACCCTGGAAAATCATGAGAAAGTTGAGGTCTCGACTCAGAAGGGAAGTATCCCAGAGACGGAGATACTAGACAACCAGGGAAAAGATAAAAAAGAGACAATAATAAATAACAAAGAAGATATACCGTTGTCTTCACCTGAGAAATCAACTACTGATGAAGCCGGGAAAAAGTTGTCCACAGAAATCGGCAACCCCATTGAGGTTATCACACCATTATAGTTCACCAGATGAAACCCTAATACAAAGGCAATGTTCATAAGCGATTTCACGCCTATCTCTGTCGAGGAGATACCTCCCACCAAGTTCTTCTTCAATAAGAAAAGAAAGGTCGTGGTGAATAAAGAAATGCACATGAGAGAGGGTGCAATGGTAAAAAAGAACAGAGTATTATTAGATGGGAAAAATTTGGAAGAATAATATTTTGTTACAGAGGTGCCAGGATTTTTTCCAATGACCAACCTATCTTCTGTTGATAATCTGAAAGAAAGGCTAAGGAAGATGAATCAATTGATAAATCAGCTGCGAGATCAAATAAGGAATGTAGAGAATAATGTCAAAAGAGAGGTCAACAAAGGACTCGAATAGGATAGAGCCAAATACAGGCAAGAGATTCAACAACTTAAATCTTATCTTGAAGAAGGCGGCGAAAAGCTCACGACACTAACCAAGCATAAGATGAGTGCTTGCGCACAAGTTTAAAAGCGAGTTCTGGTGCATTTTTTAACAAAAATGGTGAATTGGTTTGAATGGTGAGATTTTTAATGTTGGTGAGCAAAGACAAAGTTGGTTTGTTCGCCAAAGTTTGGTGAATTTGGCAAAAATTAAAAATGGCCCCTCGGCCTTTTTGCTTCTATGCAGAGTTTTATGAAAAATTGACTAATATTTTTTGCCAAAAAATATTATTGGCCTAGGCCATCCTCCTAATGCTCGACACCAAGGGATAAACACTGTTCAATACACCAACAACAAACACACAAAGCAGTGCCAGCGCCAACTCCAGACCCAAATGCCCAAGCCTCGGGCTTGGGCTCACTTCATTGATTCAATACGTAATTGTTGGCTAATATTTTCACTTAAAGTTCAGTTTGCGGTGTGAATGTGGGATATTGCCCACAGGAAACCAAAAAATATATGAAACGCAGTTTTAAAACCCTCTGCCAGCCGTTTGAATAAGTTGCAAGGTGTCCAACGCAGAGAGACATGCGTGCATAGAAGACGACTGCGCGTACCAGGTGGGATTATGAACACTAATTTGGCATCACCCCCGGAAACAGAGATAAAGGTGTCGTTAAACATATGATAGAATCAACCATGAAGAATGGTAACCCTCTCGGGCTTATCCTCTGCATAACGCCTCAACAAGATAACGAACACCTTTACGCTACTGTAAATAGGTTATGTGAATCGAAGTTTGGTGTTTGGACCCAGTGTTGCTTGGTAGATCATGTCGAAAGAATGCAAGCCTGAATACATCGCTAGTGTTATATTGAAAATCATGCACAGCTATGGAGGGAAGAGTTTGCCCAGGCAGAGGATCTCTTCGTCTAGCCTTCAGGAGCTAACAATTGTCTCAGGGATAATCGATTTAGTGCATTCCTCGAGGAAACGCAACTTAAATGGAACAAATGCACTCATTGGTTTTCCTGCCCCTGAAAACAATTTAGGTGTCAGTTTCAGGAGCCAAAGTAAATGGATTTATTAAAACATGATACTTTGCCTCCGCAAGTAAAATACATCATCTGTTTCACTAAAGTCAGTGGAAATTTCATTTCTTCGTTTCTGTGCTCTAAAACTTGCTGAGGGGATCCTCATTTCTTCTTCGAAAAACAAGGATAAGGAAAAAGCTGGGAAGCCTGCTACTTCATTTACTGTTGAGCTAGACAGTCCAAAGTTTACTGATGAACATGATCAATGGTACTTTGGTTGCCTTTATTAGCAAGATTTTCTAAGTTTTCTTTCGACACTATGCCTGACGTTAGGAAAAGTGCATTGCAAATGCTTTTTGATACACTGTGACACCATGGACACTTATTTTAATCTGCTTTGTGGGAACGAGTGTTTGAGTGGGTCCTTTTTCCAATATTTGACTTTTTTCGACCTGCGCCTAACCCTGCAGACATGTGAATGGCTCAGAAAATAAATATAACGGTCGTGAAGAAGATGCTTGGATTTCTTAAACATGTACACTGGCACTGCAACTACTTGTTGACCTTTTTGTCAAAGTTTTATGATTCAGTAAACCATTTACTTGGGAAAGTGCTGGAACTCCTAATAAATTTTATAAAGCAGTGGGTTAAATGTTTAGCTGGAATTGGCATATCTGCTTTTGTTCGTTCAATGAACAATGCTGATAGTTTTTTCTTAGATGATAAATGGAAACAGGTGTCGTTATACCTTAAAATAATAGCTGCAGAAACGGTGCCAGATTGTTCCTAGATTGCTTATAGTCTGGTTGAGAGTGAGCCATCAGATGTTGAAGAAGACGATATTAATAATTCTAAACCTGGAGTATTAGCCAATGGCACAGTCTCTATCCTATAGCTGTCCATGCACATCAAGTGAACAGTGACTATGCTCTGCGTTTGAAGCTTCAGGAAGTGTTTTGGATGACGTAGATGACAGATCCTCCTTTACTTCATCTGGAGAATGAGTCCTATCAGTCATATCTTAAGCTGTTACAGAGTGTAGCACATGGAAAACCTATTCTTGCTAAAGAACTTGAGGAGAAATACAATTGGCACTAAGTAACATACGAAGTTCCAGGATTAGTTCAATCCTACTCCAGGCTTGATCTACTACTATAGGTTTGTTAGATTAGCATTCTCACCAGCTGAAACAGAGCGCAGATATCAGGAATACAGAACAGAGTATATGACCATGCAGAAGCATGCATTTTTGAATCTCACAAAGACGAGGATTGGCTGAAGGATAAATATGACCCGTCACACCTAGAAGCTGTTCACATCACAGACGATAATGCAGATTAGAGTCAGCCACAGAGAATGGACGAACAAAAATATGAGCAGCAGGAGGACAAAGGAAATAGTTTGATAGCTCAGAGAGATAATCAGTTACATAGGTGGCAGAGCATGTTTAATCACAGGTGGAAGAGCATCATAGTTTGAAGCATCGTTCAAATGAAACTGGTAGTTGAGGGCATATGGCAATTTAATTCCATGAATGACAAATGGAATGTATCCCAGTCGCTGGCAAACAAGAAATTCGGTTACAGATCACACATGGAAGGAGGTTACAGTTACCCAACCACCTCAAGGCATTCGACTGCTGCCACTTTGTTCATTGTAATGTTGTTAACTTCCATTCGCCAGCAAAACATTAACCAACTCCAGATGTCAAAGAAGTAGTACTAAATTTAGTTTTCCTCTGATTTGTTGTCTTGTTGTTTTAAAGATAGCCTACAGGTGTTGATATCTTTGTAACCATTTACTATTCTTAGAGTGCGGAGGTAAATCCCGCATCTTTGCAAGGCTGGGGGGATTTTTCATTATAAATACACTTGTAAAAGACTAGAAGAGGGTTCGACTGGGCTGAATAGGAGAGGCTCGACCTCTGTGAGAGGTCCAGACCTGTAACTTTATTTTTCTTTGCTGGAGCTTGGGCTGTGTATAGCCAGTTAATATTATTGTAATATTTAGATGATCAACTTAGAAATGTGCAAACTGTTCTCAGGATTCCTATGTGGAAATGTTGGTGGTGTTCTTCTTTTTTAATGTATTTCCTGTCTTCTTTACAATTTGTTTTCATTTCTTATTACCAGAAGGAAAGTAATAGGGGCAAAATCTATTATCAGATACTCTTCCTCTCAGCTTGGGGTGATCTTTATGTTTATCTTCTAAAGGCTAGTTCAGGAATTCTTAGCTGCTCCTGTGCCTGGTTGTTTTTTTCTCACCTATTTCTTCCTCTAATCCATGCCATTAAAACTTAAATCGATCCAATGTTTCTGCTACCTTTCCCTGTGTAACAGTCTTGTCCAGATCTAAGATGTGAATCACTTTTAATCGTAGACCCCATTTTCCCAATGGCTCTCCTTGCTGTCCCAAAATAACCATCTCAAAATCAAAAACTCTATATTTTCCTTGCTTTTATAGCTAGCCTAACATCAGTCCTATTGCAAACAAAGTTAAATCTAAAAGAGAGATCCCTCTCTGAGTCTTGGAGGGATAGATCCAAGACTCGAAGCGGTTTGAGGTTACCTCTATGATTGCCTCAGCAGCCTTAGGCAAATTACAGAGTGGTAACAGTAGGGATCATCCAAGATTATTTTCAGGAGATAGGTCAATCATTAGATAATATTGGTTTCATAGAAAAAGAGGCTACTGCAACCTGAACCACCTTTCAAAAGGCAGTTGTATCTTCGACTAGGGAAGAGGTACAAACAACTCCGAGATTAACTGTCACATAACAAATTAGGGGTGATATCATACTAAAGGCATGGGAGGCCAATATAGCCAAGAGTAAGAAAATGGCTAAAGAAATAAAAGAAAAGTGTGAAGAGGCTTTTGATTTTCTAGATAAAAAATCACTAGGCATTGGAAAGGACAATTGTGTTGGAGTATTAGGGAAAATAAATGTTATAAAGCATCAATTGGACATCAAAGAAAGCTTAAATGAATATCAGATTGAAATTTCACAGTTGAAGCAGGTTGACGTCACTCAAATGGATAGATGTCTGGTAAATCCAGATCTACAGTTGAAATAAACAAGTTTTGAAGCAAAGGATGTGACAGAGCCTTCCAGAATTTTAGTACAATTTCTAAGTAGATGCATCGACTGTCTCAAGAGAGGTGAAGGAAGTACTTCAAATAAATAATGAAGTAATACATGCATGCTTGTTTTGCCAATATGAGAAAGAGATAGAAAGAAAGCAAGTGGAATGGTTCAAGTTTTTATTTCATAACCATTAATATCTAGGAGTAAGGAAAATTCCAACCGCCTAGGGTTGGTACCTTTTGTATAAATATAATTTCAAAAGACAGAGACAAGGATTTTTCCTGGCTGATTGTAATAGAGAGATCTCTCTTTTTCCATAATTAAGACAAATGCAGACCATAGACTCCATATTTTGTCAATCTTGAGTTATGTGTTCTTCTGTTCTTTCGTATTTAAGCATCTTTATTTATATGTCTTTGATGAATGCTAAATCACAACTTAGTACAACATCTACTATGGTTATAAGTTTATTTGGTTATCTGATTGTTTACATATTTTCCTCTGTATTTACTATTAGCAAATACAAGACCTGTGAATTAGTTAGATTGTCGCACTTTATGCTTTATTAAAGGTTTCTCATCCATTTTTCATCTTCTGTATCAGAGTGAGATTATTCTGTGATTGATGCCTCACTTTGTTAATAGATTTATGTTTTTCTTTCATCACATTCCTTATTTTCAAATTTGACTCAGACACGGAAAACAACCTCTGAATTGTTATACTATTAATTCAATTACAGGATTTTTTCTGATATAATTGAAGACAAGAAAAAGAAAACATAAAAACAACAGATCTTTTAATTTTCTTTCCTCCATGACTATACTTGTTGCAAGACAACCTAATATAGAACTTGACCTCATAGATCAGACTAGCATCGCTTTAACCTTGTTTAATACCATCTTAGAAACTGCTAACACCTAGGTTGAACTTGAATGTTCATGGTTGTTTGCACCCAATTCGTCACTTGGTGAGAAAATAAAGGGTGCTTACATGCCCAGTTGGGTCTTGCTGAGCATGACAGCTGTAGAGGAAAGGGTTAGAGAAAACAAAACAAAACTATAAGCAAGAATTAAATTAAAACAAACTAAAACTATGAGCATATGGATAAAGAAATAACAAACACAAAAAGACCAATATCACCAATGTTTTTAGGCTAATCAATTAATGAAATCAAAGCACAATGAAGGAAGGGGACTATGAGTCCCTTCTTTCTCCAATGGAAGGATCTTGTGCCCTCACAAAATTTCTCTCCTTACAATAAGAAAATGAGAATGATGGTGAAAGAACTCCAAGCACATTTACTCAAGGGAGAGGTGAATGGCTCAATGAAATGGTGCTAATGTGTTATTGCCAAGGAGTGAGTCCTTAAAACAATCTAAGAAGCATAACATTACATGGAATTCCTTGAGAAAATGAAGTTTCCTCATGGATTATTATAGCATAGAATTGGGTGATTATGCAACTCCTTTGAGGTGTGAAAAGGGGCTCTTTAGGGCTTGATTAGGTCTTTGACCAACCTACCATGCGGATTCAGCTCAGATTTGGGAGTCAAATCGGCTTGGGAGCTGATCCATAAGTGGTTGGGAGGCTGACCAATTCCATAAATGCGCCGTTTAGCAGGTCCGCGGGTTTTTGCGCCAACAACCACGCATCGTGCATGCATGCACGCATTGTACATTCCTGTTCCGCGCATATGCGTGCGCACCCAACTTCTGTAAAGCGCCCTTCAATTTTTGGTTACTTTGTATAGTTTTTGACCCTTTTGCAATGTTGTGAAATTAATTCAGTGCCATGAATGACTTCATTCCTGTTCGACGATGCTGAGTTCTTGTCGCCATGTGCGGATGAAATTTCAGTGATAATAGATGCCCCCTGATGGATGAGGTTAGGAGCATACGTATAGCCGAAATCCATCAATGTTTCTTCTACTGAGAATGTGGTTGTAAGAGAGAGAAATAGTGAGACCGTTCAGAGCGATCTGTTGGAGAAGAAAGGAACCGGTAGAACCCGACCTTCCATAAGGTGTGTAACAATATACAATTGTGTACAAACGAGGTGGGCATACCCCATGCTCGTGTTATGTAACTCTGACCAAAGATGAAGGAAGTGCTGGTGTAGATGACTGCAGCGCCCTCAGGGGCGGTAAAAGGCAGAAGACAATTCTGCAAAGGAATATACTCTGAACAATAGGCAATGATCACGGTAATAAGCAACGACGATGATGTGGGCATTGATAGCCCTACCCAGTTCAGAGGTCTTTGACAAATGATAAAAAGAACTGCAATAGTCGCAAAGTAAGACGCACCATAACATGAGAAAGTGTTGGCGTCAAATGTTATGGGGGCCAACGACAGCAGGGAGCAATAGTGTTTCACCCTGTGCCATCCGAGATCTCTCATTAAAATAGAGAATGAGAATCAAGATACTGTCGCCCTTATGGAAAAAGTGTGTTATTGTCGACAAAAGGGGAACGCGACTCCCAGAAGCAAAGGGCTTCATAGAATCTACTGAGGTGAGGAAGTGGTAGAGGTACATGGACGAATTCAAAAAGTGGGAAGACTCAAGACTGCCCTTGGTTGAAGGATGTATGAGATAAAAAGTGGCCGCAACCGCGTAACAAGGTCGAGTGTTAGGAGGATGACAAGACCAGTGGTAAGTTGTGCCAGAGGCGGGACAAGGTGAACAAATTCGGAGGGTAGAGGTAAAAATGACCTGTATAGTGCTCTGAAGATATGGACAATGCCGGCAAGGGGAGATGAGAAGAAATGCTCCAACCAAGGGTGACATGGGTTGCGTGTGGCCAAAAAGGAAGAAATTCACCAATGGTGATGACAAAAGAAAACGTAATGACTGGAAATAAAGACATTTGTACAATAAATAATGAATAATTTTGGGAAAAATGTACAAATACAGAAACGGGTGCCCCAGTGTAAAATGCGTGCCCCAGGGAGGGCATAATTTTCTTGGAAAACTAATGAAGGGTGGGGGCCCCATTGGTGAGTTTCTGTATGAGGTAGGTGGAATGAAGATAGGTTCGCAGATGGGCAAAATGATGGTGGATGAAATGGAGGGTTCATGATCCTGCAGAGGTGCAGGTAAGAAGAATAGAACCATAAAGAGATGATCTGGGAGTCCATATGGGAAGCTAGCAAAATGAGGAGAAGAAGTATGTGGTTGATGCGCAACATGATGAAAGACTATCAGGACTCCCATCCCTAAAGGGTAATGAAGAACAACATGAGTGTCAAAAAAGTGCCAAAAAGGTGCTATGAATGGGACAACTCATGTGGGTGAGAATGCTACCGAGTTACAACACCGAAGATGAAAAATGGAGGTATGGGTGCTGCAGAGCCGGGAATGAGGATCCGAAAGGTCAATATCAGCGAGTGTGACTGGAAATGTAAATGAAATACAGTGGGAGAGACTACATGCTAGTGCTGAATATATACCTGAAGGGATGATGTTGATGACCGATGAGCAAGTACCTACACACATAACAATCAAATACCCAAAGTGAACAATATCTGAAGAGAATCAAAGATATGAGCATGTATTTGACAAATGTGATAATGCGCGTATATACCTGACCATGATATGAAAAAAGGTGCCCCGGGGGCTCAGGATGAAAAGTGACCTAGGGATAGCTATGATGTAGGTGGTGGGACGCTGATCCCGTGGCTGAAGACGGTTTGAAAAATGGACGCCGTGGGCTCCCGGAATGGTGAGTGGAAGTTTGGCAAAAGGCCTATATATAGCTGTAGGGCCCATATTGCCACCTCATTTGTACCTGCTGCTACAGTGACTGGACGAGTAGATTTCAGAGGAGATTGAGAGATTCGGGGAGGACGAGGCATCCGATCGGCGTTCTGCGAGTTTCAGGTTAGTGGTCTGATCATCCTGCATAGAAATAGGTTTTCAATTTTTGGGCAGGGTAGGTACGGGGAGCCGTACAAGGGTTTTAAAGGGATTTATGATAATATGTGGGCCCACATGCATGGGCGATTCGGTGGAAGGCACGCATACGTGCGTGCCTGTTCACTGAATATGAGTGCATGGGTGCGCGGGTAGGGTAATTTAAGGCGCGCCCTAGGGGCGCGCCTGTGAGGTAGACAGACGCGCATCCGTGCGTGCCTGTGAGGTGGACAGTCACGCTCTTGAGCGCAGCTGTAAGTTGGAAAGGCGCGCTTAGTAGCATGCCTGTGTAGTGAACAGGTGCGCTCAGGAGCGCGCCTGTGTAGTGAACAGGCGCGCATATGCTCGCGCCTGTATAGTGAACAGGCGCGCATATGCGCGCGCCTGTGGGTGAAAACCCCGCGCCTATGAGGTAAGGTTGAAGGGTGAAAAAATGAGTCTTTTTGATGCATTTGATGGTTGCATAAGCTGAGATAGGACTCTGTGTTGTGTGTAGGTGGCTAGCAGTGACTATGGTTGTTCGGTGGCGTGAGCGAGACTGGTCGCAGTTGCGAGATGTTGTGGCCAATGCAGGGCCTGAGGTGCCAGCGAATTTAGCAACCTGTGGGTTGCTAAAGTTCTTTGAGTGCCCGTTGATATGGGCACATGAGTACTTACTCCAGTTCCTACTCCAGATATGGAGTCTGGAGCTACACTACTTCTTCATGCAAGGAGAGCAGATCCCCTTCACTGCGGTGGAGGATATATATTTTCTAACTGGGCTCCCCTTCCAGGGAATGCCTCTGCTGGCAGAGCCTGTGCTGTCGAGGGATACAACCCTTGCTATGATCACCGAGCGATATTGCTCAGGCGAGAACATCATGTCAGGGATGGTGGTGAGCATCAGTGTTATTGATTCTTTAGCACATCACTGTATAGCGGCGATGATTGTTCGTGTCTACGGGTCACCGGTGACCCAACGGATTAGTGGTGGCCAGCTGTTGGTGTTGGAGAGGGTGGTGGTGGGTCGTGAGAAGTTTGCATGGGGGTTGACTCTGCATGCACAGATGATCACGCAGTTGGACCGTTTTCGGTCCACAGATACAGGAGAGTTCGCGTTTGGCTCGATCCTGGTAGCCTGGTTCTTGGAGAGGGTGCCGATGCTGCGCCCGAGGGTTCTACTAGAGGTGCCAGGGGCACAAGAGCCTCACTTGAGGTGGTGGTATGCAGTTTTGGTTCGCCACGGTGGTGGCGAAGGTGGGCATTATTTTTCGGCGCAGGCGGCGCAGATATGGTGACAGATGTCGCAGGTGATCCTGCAGTACCCCTATGCTGGGGTGGACTTCCGGGGAGACCCGGACATGGTGCTACCTCCTGGGGAGGCTTTTGACCATCGAGGTATGTTGAGTATTATGTGTGTTTTTGATTTATGTTATCGTTTGAGATATCAGTTTATATGTATGTGATATAGATGTTGATACGATTGTTTGTTTGTTGTTTGTTGCTTGTGCAGATGTGGCACCTCGCGGGCACGAGGTGGAGTTGCAGAGAGTGTCGGTTCAGCGAGAGCCGGAGAGACTTCCGCACAGAGAGAGGCGGCGGCGGGATGAGGCCGCGGGGTGACCATCCCGAGAGGGCAGCGAGGAGGCATCGGTTCGATGACCCTGGTGTGGGGCCATCACATGCTCCTCCGACGACGGCCGGAGTTGATTTTGATGATATAGGCCGTCGTCTGGAGACGGTGTTACAGGACATGCCTAAGGGCATGTGGATACGCATCCAGGATAAGGGATTCCCGGAGCATTGTATAGGAGTACCACCACCATGGTGGTCTATAGTGCGACGAGCTGCTGTGCTTGCCGCCATGACGAGTGGACGCCTGCAGCCGGGGCAGGAGGGTCCTATGGGTGGTCCTCCACCACCACCTAGGGCAGGTGGGGGTGGGCCACCACCTCCTCCTGAGGGTGGAGCAGGTGGGGGTGCGATAGAGGCACCCTGATTTATGTATGATGTATATTGGTTTTCTGTTGTATATAGGCTGGTGAGCCGATTTTTGTACCGAGGTGTGGCACTAGCCTGCGGGCATATGTATTTTTATATGTAAATATTCGGATGGCCGGGGAGGCCTTGATATATATATGAGTATACATTTTTTGAGATCCTGATGTTGTCTACATGTGTGTTTCTTTTGATGATGATGATGTCTATCCTATGTATATGCTATGACATGATGTATGAAATGTTTTATGTATGTGTATTTTGATGTGATATATGCCAATCTAACACCGTGTTAGCTATTGTATCTGTTGTTTGATTCAATTGTCGTGGAATATGTGTAATGGAATCAAAATATTTAGATAATAATCTAACCTGCAGGTATTTGCGAAAGAGGCACGGATCACGTACACGGTAAACATTGTTGAGCTGGAGAATGACTAGTTGAGAGTCTAGGAAAATGCTAAGGTGGCAAATATGATGATGCTGGGCGACGGCCAGGAGGCCAATCACCGCAGTGTATTCGGCTTGGTTGTTGGTTGCTGGTCCCAAACATATGCCGCTTGAATGTAGCATTTCATGTGAGGGTGTGTAGAGAGCCCAAGCAGCCGAAGCGAGATTTTGTGTCCAACGACTGCAGCTATCGGCATATCTAATGTGGTAAGCTGGTGGAGGAAGCATCTGTCAATAGCACAAAGGATAGTTTAGATGAGAAGGTAGGAGAAAAAGATTAAAAACGCTAGAAAAGAAAATAACCTAAAGTAGCTTGACTACGTTTAAGCATAAAATTTCTTGAGATACAACCCATTGACGGGTTCTTTGAGGGAGAGGCCTTCGGGGGAGGCCAGGATGTATGCACCTTTGGTGAGGCAATTTTGGATGATGTAAGGGCCATGCCAAAGTGATTCAAATTTTTCGTGGCCAAAGGTTTCATGATTGATATCGTAGGCCAAGATGAGGTCGCCTTCGCGAAATGACCGAAGGTTGACATGGCGATCAAAGGTAGCCTTGGATCATTTTTTAGCTGCCTCGTTGTTCTGTAAGGAAGATCGATGATCTTCATCCAGAAACTCTAAGTTCAGCAAGCGCTGCTCCATTGGAGCAGTGTCAGGTAATAGCTCAATTGCGGTGCGGAGGGTGGGAATTTCGCACTCGATGGGAAGAGTTGCCTCGACCCCATGGACTAAATGAAATGGCATGAAACCTGTAGCGGTTTTTACTTCCATTCGATAAGACCATAGCACGGAAAATAACATATGATGCCAATTGGTTTTATGTTTATTAACCATGCGCTGTAACATGGTCTTGAGGACTTTATTCACTGCCTCGACCTGTCCGTTTGACTGAGGGTAATATAGTGAGGCAAACTCATGAGAGAAGCCTAACCGAGATGAGAGTTCGATGAAGATCTCATTCTCGAAGTGTTTCCCATGGTCGGAAACAAGTTGGAGTGGTACTCCAAAATGGGATATGACGTGGTTAAAGAAAAAACGCGCCGCAGTGTCAGCGGTGTTGTTGAAAGTGGGCATAGCTTCGGCCCATTTGGTGAAGTAATCAACGATGATGACGATGTATTTATGACCATTGCTAGAGGGGGGATTACAAGTCATAAAGTCGATGCCCCATTTACAAAAGGGGTCGGCCGTAATGACAGGGTGAAGAAGAGTGAGGGGAGCTCGGGCTTTGTTGGCATAGAGCTGACATTGCTCACAACGTTTCATGGCATGAATGCAGTCGTGAAACAAGGTAGGCCAAAAGTAACCGGCTCGGATAATCTTTTGAGCCGTGGAGATACCTGAAAGATGGCCCCCACATGCGCTGCTGTGGCAGTCATTCAAGACTCTGTCGGCCTCGTCAATAGTCAGGAAATGATGGAGAATGGTGTCGACGCCCCGTCGGTATAGGATGTCTCCGATGAGGAGATAGCGGGGGGCTTGGTGGCGAATACGTCGTCGATCATCTCGTGACAGGTGGTTACCAAAATTTTGAGTTTGTAGGTAGATGAGAAGGTCTCCATACCAAGGATCATCAGAAGCGATGTAAAAGAGATGTTCGTCAGGAAAGTCGGTGTTGACGGGGGCACTGGTGATGTTAGAGGGAAGGGTCGTGACAAGTTTGGCGAGAACGAGGGCCTTCTTACTCTTAGGTGTTGAGAACTCGAGGTCGTATTCTTGGAGGATAATGATCCATCGAGTGAATTTGTTGTTAACTTGTCTACGGCTGAGCAAATATTGCATAGGGTTGGAATCTGCGACGACCTTCGTGGTGCGAAGCAGAATGTAGTGGCGCAGTTTCTGGACTGTGAGGACAACTGCAAGAGCAAGTTTCTCTTCGTGTTTATACTTCAAGGGTGGTCCCGAGAGGTTCTTACTAACGTAGTAAATGACATGTTCATGATTGTCATCTCCAAGCTGGACGAGGACGCCGACTACTGATACAGCTGATGTTGATACGTAGAGGATGTAGTCACGAGTATAGTCAGGCGCACTAATCAAAGGTGCATTTGAAAGCGCTGCTTTAAGATCGTCAAATGACTGTTGGGCATAGTCATCCCAGTGAAAAGGGATGTAGTGACGTAGTAAGTGAAGGAAACCATGTGCGCGTATGGCGTAATCTGAGACAAAGCGTCGCAGGAAGTTAGATTTTCCCTGGAGACTCTGAAGTTGTCGTAAATTCCAGGGAGGTGGAATTTCGGTGATAGCTTTGACCTTGAGGGGGTCCATTGTAATACCGCTTTAGGAAACAATAAAACTGAGGAGTCTCTCGGTGGTGACACAAAACACGCACTTGAGAGGATTCAAGCGGATGTTGTACTGATGACACCGTTGAAATATGATTCGTAAATCATCGAGATGCTGGGTGCGTTTCTTGGAGCGAGCTGTGAGGTCGTCCAAGTAGGCAATGATGATTTTAGCCAGATCGTGAAATATGTATGTCATGGCCTGCTGGAAGGTTGCGCCAGCATTTTTTAAGTTGAAGGGCATGACACGATATGCAAAGGTACCCCATGGGGTAATGAATGCGGTTTTATACTGATCAACTGGGTAGATTTGGATTTGGTTATAGCCCGAGAATCCATCCATGAAGGAGAGAGCCTCGTGGCCAGCGCAATCATCGATAATTTGATCAATGAATGGCGTTGGAAAGTTATCTTTTGGACATGCGTTATTGAGATCGCGAAATTCTGTGCAAACACGGATCGTGCCCTGTTTTTTGTTGATGGGTACAGGGTTGGAAACCCATGAAGTGTAAGCAATGGGGTAAATAAACCCAGTTGTACGTAACTTGTCCATTTGGCTTTGATAGCCACAACCTTGGATGGGTGTAGCGGTCGTTGTTTCTGACAGACTGGTGTGATGTCGGGCTAGGTGTCGATGCGGTGCTTGACAATGGATGGGTCGAGGCCAGGCATCTCCGTGTATGACCAGGCGAAAATATCCTGGTATTCCTGGAAGAGGGCTTTATATGCGGCGATTTCCTGAGGAGTGCAAGCATCTCCAATGATGATTTCTTCGACGACGCCATTTTTAATGGAAATGTCGATTTTGATGGTGGGGGAAATGTTGGCCATATTACCTTCTTCAAAAGCGTCTGGGGCAGGAATGGGATTGTTGAACCAATCGATAGGCCTGGATGGGATAAAATATTTGGTTTCGACCGCGTAAACGGGGTTTTGGTTAGGAGGCATGAGGGCTTTCTGTGGTAGGAAGAGTGCACGATGATGTAGTGCATCCCAGGGAGAGTCTGGGCGTTGTAGCTCTTCCAGGATTTCCTCATCACTGTGAAAACGTCGGGAATACAAGGGGTCTTGAGGAGTGATCTCAGTGCTAGTGTGATTGCCCCCTGCTGGAGAAGCAAGGGGAGTGGTGCGAGAAGATGGTGAGGGCTCACTTGAAATGAACCATATATTTAAGTACGGAGGAGTACCCGTGGTGGTTGGGTGACAATTCTCTGTAGGGGAGTGAGCAGGAGAGTTTGGGGGATTGCGGGGTAAATCCCCACTATGGTCGCCAATCTGTTTGCACCCAATTCGTCACTTGATGAGCAAATAAAGGGTGCTTACATGCCCAGTTGGGTCTTGCTGAGCATGACAACTGTAGAGGAAAGGGTTATTGAAAACAAAACAAAACTATAAGAACGAATTAAATTAAAACAAACTAAAACTATGAGCATATGGATAAAGAAATAACAAACACAAAAAGACCAATATCACCAATGTTTTTAGGCTGATCAATTGATGAAATCAAAGCACAATGAAGGAAGGGGACTATGAGTCCCTTCTTTCTCTAATGGAAGGCTCTTGTGCCCTCACAAACTTGCTCTCCTTACAATAAGAAAATGAGAATGATGGTGAAAGAACTCCAAGCACATTCACTCAAGGGAGAGGTGAATGGCTCAATGAAATGGTGCTAATGTGTTATTGCCAAGGAGTGAGTCCTTAAAACAATCTAAGCAGCATAACATTACATGGAATTCCTTGAGAAAATGAAGTTTCCTCATGGATTTTTATAGCATAGCATTGGGTGATTATGAAACTCCTTTGAGGTGTGAAAAAGGGCTCTTTAGGGCTTGATTAGGTCTTTGACCAGCCTACCATGCAGATTCAACTCAGATTTGGGAGTCAAATCGGCTTGGGAGCTGATCCATAAGTGGTTGGGAGGCCACCCAATTCCATAAATGCGTCGTTTAGCAGGTGCGTGGGTTTTTGAGCCAACAGCCGCGCATCGTGCGCGCATGCACGCATTGCACATTCCTGTTCCGTGCATATGCGCGTGCACCCAACTTCTGTAAAGCGCCCTTCAATTTTTGGTTACTTTGTATAGTTTTTGACCCTTTTTCAATGCTGTGAAATTAATTCAGTGCCATGAATGACTTCATTCCTGTTTGACGATGCTGAGTTCTTGTCACCATGTGTGGACTAAATTTCAGTGATAACAATGGGCAGTGATTGAACATGATATAAGCATCCAGGAACGTTGGGAAGCTAGGAAAAGACAACTCAGAAATCAACCATATCTTCTTTCCCTAAAAAATTGACTTTCTTTTCACATTTTAAACTTTCTTTATTTTTCGGATGCCTTGACATTATACTTGGAAGCCTTAAGTATAAACTTAGTAACAACATGTCCAATGATTCAAAAGTCACATGGGACCCTGATTGTTCGTTTTCATACCACTTGGTTGATGAGCCTGTGAGTGTCCATTGGAATAACATTAATCGGACATAGTCATCCATGATGCTATTTGAAGAGCACCATAATTGGAAGGTCGTAACATGGTTGGCAGGGTCGTCTCCCGCCTTTCCTTCGAACTTGGGGATGTATGAAGGTAGTTTGGTGGGCATTGTTGGCCATGTGGGGTCATGCAATATAGGATCATTTGTGAGCTTGCTCAGATCCAATATGTTGAAGGAAGCCAAGTATGGCTTCTGAAGTGGCGATGGAGGATTAGTTACAACCATTGCATGAGTGGTTTGTGTACTTGACCCTTGAGGGTGGTGGGGTGGGGTTGTACTTCCCCCTTGCAAAGAAGTTTCCCCCCCCACTTCCTCGTAAAGGAGAGCTAGTGGACAGTTGACCTTGGGGAGTGGACCCAAGTAAAGTAGAACCAAGAAAAGATGATCCCAAGATAGTAGCACTCACAGGGGTGTGAGAGGGTGGAGTTGATGAGTTGGCAAGACCAGGAACTCCCCCTAGAATAGGAGGGAGATTTACCAAGCGTCTGGAATGACGCGAATCTTGTGGGTCCCCTATGATGTCCAAATAGAAAAGAGAATGTGTGAAAATGGTGATGAGAGTAATAAATGAAGAAGAGACTTTGAATAACTTGGACCTTCACAATATATCTCACAATCATTTTGTAATCACAAGAGCATCATACGTAAATCAATTGACAAAGAAGCAAATATGTGGGTAGGTGGAATTTGTCCGCGTGGGAGAACAAAGAAAACAAATGCTTGTGTCCTAAAAATATGTAACGTCCTTCCTCTCAAATAGCACTGGACATTCCAATAACACTCAACAGTGGGGTCTGAAGCCATCGAAAGAGGAACTAGTGAAGGATGAAACAATCATTTATAATGAGGGGTAGAGGGTGCATATCCTAAAAGAGATAACGATATTTCCCAATAGCCATACAAAATCCGATCAAGGTCAAATTGCAGCCCACAACTACCACCTGGGTAGATGTCCTAAACTTTGTTCACTAGGTACCTCGGTCAAAGTGCGACATTTAGATTTTCGGCCTTAGAAATGGGTCACAAGCTAGATCCTGTCCAAGAGGTGGGTGCCTCAAGGGGGATGCATAGAACAACTGGACCTTGGCCTTCGACCCTTCACGGGTATCTCCCTGCCTTATCATGTTAGGAAAACTTGAATTGGAGTGTTTAAAGTTCCCTATTTGACAACTTCTAATGTTTGAAGATGCGAGAGCCAGATAACGAGGAGTTATTTGGATGCCTATCCCTGAGATCCAACCTAGACTAAAAAATTTCTTTTGGCACCTCATGTGGAGGAAAACTTAGTGAGTTTTTAGAAAAAATTTAGATGTGGTTGTTTGTGAGATTGGGGGTGTGAACCAATCTCATTCAAATTAAGTGGGAGTGGATAGTTCCTTCAAGAAAAGGGTGGGGCATTTTGGAATCCATTTGGGGGAAACTTACTTCAACCTCCACAATTCAAGATGAAACTATGTGAGTGAGTAGTGAGTTTGTGTGTGATCAAGTGATAAAATGTGTCAAATTTTTAATAAGTTAGGAGTCAAATTTTTAATAAGTTAGGTGTCACCTTAAAAATAACAAACTAAAAGGAAATGGTGAAGAAATCCAAAGCTCATTCACTCAAGAGGTGATGTGAATAGCCCAATGAAATGGTGCTTGTATGCTCCAATGAGGAAAGAGGTTCCTTGCAGGAGAATAGAGGAAGCATAAAAATACAAATAGATTCTTGAAAATATAGTGCACTCATGGCCTCTTTTTATAGAAAATATTGCAGGCATTATCCAACCGGTCTTTAGTGTGAACAAGGGGTCCTTTAGGGCACCTTTAGGTCTTTGACCAGCCCCCCACTAGAATTTAGGTCAGATTTGGGGGTCAAATCAACTTGGGAGATGAACCATAAGTGGGTGGGAGGCCAACCAGAATCATTAATGCACCGTTCTGAGGTGTGTGCGGATTTTTTCATCCACAGTCATGCATCAAGTGCATGTACACTTTCCCTGCATTTTCGACTGGCGCACGTGCACGCGCTTCCTTTATATTTTGAGTGCATGCTGATTTTATAACCATTTGTATAGTTTGTGCCCTTTGGAAATGCATTTTTGGTCCATGAATGAAATAATAGGTGTTTGGAGATGTTGGATTCTTAACCACTTGCAGATGAAATTTCAGTAATAACACACATTAATCTCTGTGTTCATCATTTTATGTTTGGCATCTGATTTTCTATTTATATATTTTTCTGTTGTGTTTTTAGTTTGTTTTATGGCTAAAAGAGACAACAATAAATGCATGAGGCGACTAGTTCCATGAATCATAAATGGCATGGGACTGCTCAGTTTCCTTATGATTATTTAAATGTTAAAATTTAGTGAATAATTAAATAGATAAGTTGAAATTTGAATAAAAATTAATAATAATTATTCTTTGTAATATTAAATATAACATTTTGATAGGTTATACATACATTAATAATAATAAACATTTATATCAAGTTTTTTCTGGAGGAATTTCACAGTGTTAAAAATGACAATATAAAAATTTAGACACAATGACAAAATCCATCATTTTTGTGAACACTTGTATAAAAGAGGATGTAATCTATGTATCCATAAGATGCATGAGCACTGCATCTCATATTCATATTTTGAACATGTGCAATCCTGATTAACCATGGGAGTCTTGTTCATTATTGATCTCATTAGAAAAGAATAAATTGTAGTAGATTTGAAGACCTTTGTTGAAGCATGATAATTACATCAAAATATTATAAAAGCAATGGGACACCCTACTTGCATTATAAGTCTCTAGGAGAATTAAAATCTAGCACAATTGCATATATTTCTTATTATTTAGGTTAATATTTTTATGATTTGGAGTTTTCAAAGATCCATAGAAACATGAAACTAAAGGAAATTAAGCATCAAGACCACCAAGGAAATGACATTGTGGCAAATTTTAGAGACAAAGATAATAAATAAAATGAAATTATGATGAGCGTGGGATTCAAAAACATGAGATATGCAAAATAAATGGGATGCCAACTCCCATATTGAAAAGAATCAACAATGCTTATAAAAAATGAATTCAATTGGGGATTCACATAAACAAGGTGGGTGAGCTTCTTTGGTAAGATTTCATTATGTGATACTTAAAATAGCACATACATCAATATGGCGGTAGCATATTTATCAGAGAATATATAAGAGATGACTAGAATAGAGATGATTTAGTCTTTATATCCCAAAGAGAAGTGTTGTGTGATTAAGAAATGATCATTGACCATCCAAATATTAAAATTCATTCAAAATATGACCCTTCCTTTAATATTTTATGATATTTGTTGTCCTTCATAAATGAAAAATGATTTTAACAATTTACATTTCATTTGAAGGATGTTTTTTGAATTATCCTTATAAAACATGTTTAAAACCCTTCAAATAACTAGAAAAGATTCAATTTTGATAGTTGTTTCCAAGTGATAAAAAGTGGGCATGGAAAACTTTAAGTGCCTTCTAGATTCCTTCTTAATTAATTTCTATTCAAACTAAATAAACTAGGGAAATGAACTAGGTTGGTCAATGTGAAGGTCCTAACTCATTTTTCTCCTTTCTTATATTTTACCAAGGACAACCAAAGAAAAACAAGTGGGGACTAATATCCCAAACTGAACGATCTAACTTCCATACCATTCAAAGATGCGAATATTTTCTACATACAATTGGACCTGAGTGCGAAAGAAAATGAAATACCATACAATTCTCATTGGATTAGTGTTTTATTAGCTGAATACATTTTTTGAGAAATTTATATGATCATTAATGTAACTTTTTCCATTGTATGTGTGCTTTATTATATAAATATTTAATTTAGATATTAATATATATTGTAGGTCAAATTTGATTCATGTTACTACAAGGAATACAAATGTAATGATTACAAGGGTGAGGTGAGGTAAAAGTTCAATTCAAGGGGAAAAAAACTAAAAGAAAAAAAAAAAAAAAGTTCAATGGGATGGGGAGCAATGAAGAAGTTCAAAAAGGAGATTCCTTAGCCACTTTCTCTTTAGACGTACTTATAACATCCAATACCAAAAATAAATGCATTATGGGTATTAGCCCATGGAAATCATTAGGTCTATGATGCCTCACATGTGTATCATGTGAGGTTGAAAGGTGAACATGGGGTCTTGTTGACGGGCGTAAGTGACACACCGTCAAATGGAAGAATAGATCCGGGCCGGGGTTGTCTAATTAACCCAAGCTGTTTGGTGTGATCTATTCTGATGGTTTTAATTGCTCCGTTAGCCAACTAGGGTCCTAAAACAAAGAAATAAACTTCTCTAAAGATAAAACTATAATACTATATACGTGAATCTAATTATTTACAAGTGTTCCAAAAAACGTAAATATAAATATGCGATTATGAACAAAGTATTTACAAATTGCAAGTTTCTGATGAATGCCTTGCAAAATAAATGTTTGGTACTTTTTTTCAAAAGTAGATAAAGAAAGAACATATTTTTATGTTTTTTGTTTTATAATCTAAGATCTAAGAACTTAAAAAATGCTAATAAAACATAATCTGAAACAAGGATAGAGTAATGGCAGCCAATTCAAATTATCTTGTCTCACTAATAAAATAGACTAATAACAGAAATTAAATGTGAATAAAATTAACCTGGAATTAATCTCATGCAATGTCTATGTTTCTATGTGATCCAAACCTCCGGTTATCTTGTCCGTGAGAGAAATATATGGAAAACTTGTTCTAACATCTCTTGAAAAAATTCAAGGTGTTTATTGACAGCTAGGATAAAAGAATAGAGTACTAAACATGCGGATACAGTGATCTTATAATGGTGAATGATTACAATAAAATAAATTTTAATGTGGAGAATTCATTTGATACATCAATTGAACATCAAGCGTAAACCATGATATTAAAATTGAAACAACAATCACAGATATAATATGTATGAAACAACAATTATAGACAAAATTTAAAGCACTAAATAAAATGGAACATTATATGTCATGGAGGCTAAAGCTATGCAACATATTAATATTCCAAAATATAAGAGACAAAACGTAAATGAAAAATATTCACATTGGTCTAAAGGCGAATTGCAGACAACCTATCCATTGAGTTCTGAAAATTACATGTCCATAATCTGTTCCAAGAAATGATGATCTTCTTACTAACAAAGTGAACAATATTTAAATTGACTTGGGATCACATACTCATATCTCACAGGATAGATATGGATCTCCTAAAATCAAGCAGCATTAGAAAAATAATGGATTGGGAACCACTTATAACAAAGTTGGTTTATTAAAAAAATATATCAAAGTTTCTATAAAACATGAAGAAAAAAAGAAACTATTAATCACTTGCGTATAATTGAAAGATATCTCCTCCCAGTAATTAGTAGCAGCATTTCCAATTTCCTAAAAAAACAAAACCAAATAGATTAGAAAAACAATTAATCATAACTAATTACTAATTTTTATAAGAAAAGAGACTTGGCTACAAAATCGAAGATTTTGTAGCCATTCTTAATTCTAGCAAATCAAATCAATCTTCAAATCAATTTATTTTGAATTAGATAACATAAATAAAAATGAAAAAGAAAATCAAATTGTTTACTGTTGGAAGTTAACTAAAGAGGGGTCGAGTAGTTCAAAATTTATTACTGCCTTGACACTGGTTGCATTTTTGATAACTATGCTTCTAGATTTCTTGATGCATTTAGGCTTCCTTTTTGCATGCACCTTGAGATCAAGGTTTTCTTGCCACAAGAAATCGTTCTGAGCAGTAAGAGATTTGATTCGGGCTTGTAGGATAGGAATGTCAGTGTAATAACTCTCAACCCAAATGTAACAGTCA
Organism: Picea glauca; assembly: GCA_000966675.3. Taxonomy (NCBI): domain Eukaryota; kingdom Viridiplantae; phylum Streptophyta; class Pinopsida; order Pinales; family Pinaceae; genus Picea; species Picea glauca. Next base: position 150,453 of record JZKD02S0681587.1, on the reverse strand, counting down.
TCACAATGGACAGGGGAGGTGGAAGATCGATGAAGGACGTAGTCGACCATGGGTGCATCAATATTATATGCTATTTTCTTCAAATCATGACTTATACCGGAGAACCCTTCTTTGCCTTGAAGGCATGGTGGAAAATTTGTCATGAAGTGATAAGTTTTAGTAGGACTGGAAACTTCCCTCTTGGAATCCTACAGTTATGGATATTCCTGAACTAGAAAATCCTCCATCTCTGGATCTGAGCCCTCATCGATCTCGATTGGATTGATCAAGCTTAGATAAGGTGCCTTTCTATTCCTTATTTGCCTCAATATTAAGAGACCAATCTTCTTACCCTTGAAATTTGACTATGTGCACTGTCGATTCCTTTCTCTACAACGTTTCTCAAAATTAGTATTAACACCAGCATCGTTCACATGTGAAAGAGGGTTATTTTCCTTTAGTTCAACAGTCTCTTGCTCAAGAAATATTGTCGGTGAAAACTTACTCGACATCCCTATGTGCATAGGGTTTTGGTTGGAGAAGTCAGGTCCATTGATTGAAATATTGAATTGGTTTTAAATCTTTGGTTGGTCTCAGTTAGGGTTTGTTGTAGGAACAGTCTGGGAAAAACCATTCCTTATCAAAAAATTCTCCCAAAAGTCACCTACGGTCGACATGTGATGTATCAACAATATCCTATCTAATTTGCGATGAAACAAGCTTGAATCAACACCTTGTCATTTATATCTTTTGGACATTTTATAGAGGCTTCTCAACAAACAAAATGGAATATCTAAATCAAAACCAATGAAATGCATGAGTAAACAGATATGGTAGAGGAATACCAATCCGTATCAAACCTCACATGTCACAAATTGTTTGAGAATTAACAATAATTCATGCCACCTAGGTTTCACCAGGGAGATAGGGATACGTTTTTCACATCAGTTGATCTTTTGGGATGTCATAAACAGACCCCACGGGACTCCTTCAATTCAGGCATTTTTGAACCACCTTTCACCCTTTCCTTGAAGCCCTATCGCCTTGTTAACAAAGTCATCGATCAATTCTAACTGTGTTTCCCCAATTTTAGCTCTGCAACCATCAAAGGTTTACACGAAATCTTTAGCCACTTGAAGATTATAACCCTCAAATTTCCTAAGGAAAACATCCCAACCCTGGCTTTTTAGGTCCTTAATCACATTATCATGAGAAACTAAAGACTGGCATCCATTTGACTCCAAGAGAACGACATGCACCATGACAAATGTAACCAGAATGCAACAGGAAATACTCTGGATAGTTTTAGGGTCAGATTGTGGGAGCAACAGGATCAAGTCCGAGTGGAGAGTGAAGACATAAAAATAACATAGCTTGTGTGTTATCATAACTCGAATAGTGGGAGTAAAAACCAAGGGTTTGATTGTAATCCTTTCCATCCCTTTTGATGAGAGCCAAATGTACAGAGTACCAAAACCCTATGCATGTAATGAAAGGCTCATTAATATGTTAATCCAATGAGGACGTGAGTACAACAAGTGTGTATTCATTTGTATGATTGTTGTTACAACCATTGAATTTGCGACAGGACTATCCAAAATATCAAATTCTCTTCACAAATCAAACCATTGAAACAATAATCGTATTAGCACAAAAAATGAGTCTAACAACCATTTTATAATATTTGTATTTCTATTTCATATGAATGGTTTTTTGAACGATATACCTAAGGCAACAAATTATTAAAACAACAAGCCAAGTTTTATGTTTAATTCATGCTTATAGACATGAATTAAAGATAAGACAATCGAAAATCAAAATAGTAAAAATTAATGAAGTAGGATTTAACCCAATCGGTCATAATAAACTCAGAAAAGTGTTTATAGATGGGTTGATGGCAACTACATAAAAATGTAAATTCTTTCAATCATGTACGAAATAAAAAATGATGTATTGCTTCCAACAATGGCGATGTACTAGGTGAAGCAGTTATCTATGCATCACCGAAATTTCATGTTAGGATGAATTAGAAAAATCAATATTTGAGAAGAAGTTGAAAACAAATCAAGAATTCGGATCAAAACTTAGGAAATGACATAGTCCAACATCCGATGTGTTTCTATCAAAAATGTTATCTCGTATCAAATCTAAATTATGAGCGAAACGATGTTTTAGGAAATCGCCATCGATACTGTTGACAGGGTCACTACTGGCAGCAGGCATCCATAGCCTCGACAGGGATGTCATTTAACCCACTTTGACAGCCCTATCCTATCCAAGAGTCATACATCCATGATAAAGAACATATTTTCTTTTGATCAATTATGAAAGACATGCCTAATAATTTTCTTAAACCCGACATTGCTTCGTTGCCAGCAGGCTTGTTCAGTACCCCGCCAAAGTTTCCTTGGTATCATGCATGCATTTACCCACTGCTAGAAGACCTATTCAGTGTCTCGACTGGTTTACAAAACACTCCCCAAACCTTACAGTTCTTTCAACTCTCTAGAATTAATTTTCAAATTTGCAGAAACTTTATGATATTCAAGAGAGCAGGGTGATACTGAAAATTTCATATTTTGAAAACAAAATTTTATCTTGTATAATTCATCTTCTCATTTAATGATCTTTACCATGATCTAAACACTTAGATTTCTATTAAGAAACCATCTCAAGGACAGGAAGGTATAATTGAGTTGTTTTCTTAGAAAACAGGGACAACGTTAAGAGTTTTATTAATGATAATCATATCCTCTCGAGATTTTGAAAAGAAACTAGCAACATTATTTTGAGAAGGAATTTTCTTATGTTGATCCAAGCTTTAGCATTTACAACACTAGTGCTTTGAAAAGTCGTCAGTTGTTTCTCTTGGATAAAAATTCTGATTTTATTTCCACAAATGAAATGGTGACACAGATATCATTATTCAAAAACAAATAAAAAATAAGCAAAATCAAAAGAACCAAAATGAAAAACAGAAAAGAAAATTAGAACAAAACAAAAATACATACAAAGAGGTGGACCTAGAATCATCAAGTGAAATAACTTTTGAGAGCCTAGCCATTCATTGGGAAAGTGTCTGGATGTCCCTCCAAATTGTGTAGATGGAAAGAGCTGGGACCTAATTTTTCATAAATTACAAATGGTCCCAACCACAGATTCTGGAACTTGGTGTGTTCCCATTTTCCCTCATGAGTTTTGTCCCACTTGAGAACCAAATCTCCGACATCGAAATTCCTATCCGAATAAGAATTTGAATCAAACCATCTTTTTACAATTTGTTGATGCACATCCAGTTTCTGTTTTGTTTGTTCCCTTACTTCCTCTAATTTTAACAAGGTATTAATTTGAATTTCTAGAGGGGGGCACTCTTCTTCTTGAACTTTCTGTGACAATTGCAAAGAGGGAAGTAAAACATGCGGAGGAAGAATTGCTTCTCTTCCGTAGATGAGAAATAAAGAGGAATTACCAACAAAGGCTTTTGGTGTCACTCTATCAACCCAAAGTGCATTATATACTGCATTGTGCCAGTTCTTATGATTCTTTGAAACTGTCCTCTTAATGATCTTGATTAAATTTTTGTTTGTTGATTTTGCTAAACCATTTCCTTGAGGGTAGTAGCTGGCAAAATATTTCAGTTTAATCTCTTTTTCCAAGGCAAATATGTTCATATCGAGGGATGAAAATTAAGAGGCGTTATCAAATACCAAACATTCAGGAATTCCGAATCGGGTGATGATATGAGAGTTGAGGAAAGATACTACCTGATTTGTATTCACCACTTTCAAAGATGCAGCTTTGGACCATCTGGTAAAATAATCCATTGATGTAATGATATACTTATGTTGCCGTGAAGAAGAAGGGTTAATTGGTCCTATGATTTCAAGACCCCACTGCTGAAAAGGGGAATCTACAGTGACAAGATGCAAAGGAAATGCTACATTTTTCACCTGTCCTACAGCCTTTTGGTATATTATGCATTTATGACACGGCGTATGGGCATATTTAAATAAAGTTGGCCAATAGTATCCATCTCTTAACACTTTGTGAGAAGTGGTGTCTCCATCAAAGTGACCACCGACTTCACCTGCATGAAGTTCAGATAGCACTTTCTCTGCTTCTTCCTTTTCTAAACAACGCATAAGAACACCATCAATTTTTTTTCGAAATAACACATCATTAATTAACTGGAAAGATGCAAATTTTAATCTGAGTGCTCTTATGTTTCTAGGATCAAGATAGCGAGGAGCAGATCCATGTGTCAAATAAAATTTAATGTTCTCATACCAAGAGTTAGCAACAACTTGTGCACAGGTGATTTGTTTTTGGTTATGTTGATTTACAGTTAAGATGTTGATTTGACTTTCATGTTCTTCAACCGAATCAGCCAGTAGTTTACACATGCCCTGACCTCTAACAATATGTGTAGGGGATATTTTGAGGTCATATTCCTGTAACGGCGTCATCCAATTTTCCCTCTTCTCACCCAGTTCTTTTTGTACTAACAGGTTTCTCACTGCTAGGTAAGGAACAATAACTTTGGTTCTGGATTTCATCAAGTATGACTGGAAGTGTTTCACTACTTTAAAAACAACATATGTTTGTTGATATATTGTTGGGTAGTTAAGCTCTAATCCTTTGAAGGTTGACATCATGAAGGCAATAGTTATCTCATTTCTTTCAACGTTTCTCTGTGTTAACACAACAACATAAGATCGGTCAGATGCAAAAGTGTAAAGAGTGAAATCCTGAGAAAAATCAGTAATCATCAAGGAAGGATCTTCTACTATTGATTTTCTAATGGAGTAAAAATCTTGACTTTCTTGTGGTCCCCAATGGTACATAACATCCTTCTTAATTAATTCCTGCAATGGTATTACCATTTCCGAGAAACTTGGGACAAATCTTCTGACGAAATTAATCTTGCCCGGAAAGGACTACATGGATTTTTTGGAAGAGGGAGGGGAGAGCTTAGAAATATCTTGGGTTCTTTCAGGGTCGATAATAATTCTGTCTTTGGACACTATAAACCAAAGTAATTTTCCTTTTTCTACTGCAAAGACTGATTTCTTAGGGTTGAGAGATATGTTGTATTTGCGGCATCGTTCTAGGATAGCCCTGAGGTGAGACAAGTGATCTTTCTTGTTTTTAGAGAATACGGTGACATCATCAAGATAGACCATGACTGATTGGTTTATGAGGCCATAGAAAGAAATGTCCATTGCTCTCTAGAAAGTGGTGACAACATTAATCAGTCCAAAAGGCATTTTCCTATAGGAATCAGTGCCCCATGGGGTGCGAAATGTGGTTTTAAGCTGATGTGAGAGAGACATGAGGACTTGGTTGTATCCCGAAAATCCATCTAACAAAGACAGTCTTTCGGAACCAGAAACCTGCTGTAAAATTTGTTCCATTGGAGGAACAAGGTAGTTATCTTTATCATATGCTCATTTTAGGTTCCGAAAATCGACACAAAGTTGAATTTCACCACTTTTCTTCCTTACAGGGACTAGATTTGACACCCATTGTGTGTACCTTACCGGGAAAATCATCTTTGTAGATAGTAATTTATTTAGTTCTTTTTTAACGGTGGGTTCTAATTTAGGGTGCATCTTCCTCAAATTCTGTTGAAAAAGATGAGTCTGGGGTTTCATGGGGATGACATGTTGTATGATGTTAGGGTCGAATGCTTTCAAGTCATCATAGGTCTAAGCAAAAACGTCTTTAAATTCTTTAAACAATTTTATGAAAGAATATTGTTCTTGTTCGGAGCATCCCGTTCCCAAATTAATATTTTGAGGATTGTCCTTTGTTCCTAAATTAACCAACTCATAAATCAAAGCAGAACTGTTTGTTTTACAATTAACTAGCTCTCTAAATTTATCATGCAGATCATAAAATTTCTCTAGTCATACAACAGATCTGGGGCTAGAGTTTACCAGATCAGATGTTGATTCAGGAGATCTAGGATCTGATATTACTGTGAAGTTTCAAAGGTTATCATCGTGAGTGCCTTCATCAATAATTGCACCTTGGAAGGTGTCTTCCATGTGAAAGAAGTTGATGATCTTTTGGTCATCGTCGAACACTCTCCAATTGGTGATGTTATCTGGGATCGACGTCCTGAACAACAATTCAATCGAAAACGCATTAGGAGAAAGACCTTCTATGGGAAATAGTTTAGAAGAGACATTAGCTAATAAATCAACCTTCGAATTACTTAGTCTAGAAATGGAATTTATGTTAAATGCTGAAAATGTTTGCATTAAACTCCATACCTCAGTTTTGTATCTTTTCAGATGTGGTGATAAGAAATGTAAGGATTTTCTTACCTGCCTAACTAGGATTTTTGAATCACCAAATACCATTAAATTCCACACGTCCATATCCAAATCCTTCCTAAGACCTTGTAGAAGTTCTTCGTATTCGGTGGTTTTATTAGTGCACTCGAACTCTAACCGACCGACAATAAAAGTCTTATTACCTGCGGGATCTATGAGTACACATCCTGCACTGGCTCCTTCTTTGGATTTGGATACATCAAAGTACAATGACCATATTTGAGCTTCGTTAGCAGTGTTTGGCACACTCAGCAAAGTTGATGTCTGAGTACAAGTCATAACTTCCGATTTCTTCCCAGGATCAGTGATAGGAGAAACCTTATTCATGAAGTTACCAAAGAAGGTATTCATTCCCTTCATTTCAAATGAATTAGCATATGTAGTGAATGGTTTGTTTGCATCATTTAGATCTATCATGGGGTGTTTAAGATATCGTTCTCTGTTTATCCTAATTCTATTGGGTTGTCCATTTTTCAACAGCCACAAATGAGACCAATTTGTAGCAAAGTAACCATGCAGATGCTCGGACCAGTCCCTGCTTAAAAACAAACCATATAATTTAGGGATATAAACAACAATAATGTCAATTATCTGATGAACCTTAGGATTGGAAGATAATCTAACTAGAACATTCTTAAGCTCACCAATTACCTTAACTTTCGTTCGATCAAGATGGATGATTTTGAGATCAGAAGGTCTAACTTCTGCATTAATTTTTTGACAAACAGATAGATGCATCACGTTTGACGATGCACCAGAATCAACCATACAATTATGTACATTCCTATTAAAATTTTCAAAGGTTAACAAGAAAGGCAGGACATTTTTCTGAGTGTTAACAACATAATTCTGTCAATTTTTAGTTGTTGTCCCTAAAACAGTTTTATCTACATTTGCTACAGTTTTCTCAGCTGAATCCCTTTTATATAGAGCTTCATATGTCATTTTAGTTGGGATCTTTTTGGCTGTTTTTGAACCAATTTCTACAGTTTTCTTGCTGCCAAGATTGTTGTTTTTACTGTTTTCAGCGATACTTTGAAGCATTTTCTGCAAAATAATTGGAAATTTGATCATCTCAAAAAAAAAAAAAATATTGGCCCTTAGTTTTTTCAGATCTTCAATTAAATCGTATTCTAAAATAAGGGCTGATAAACTTTGTTTAATTTTAGCTTGCTTTGACTATTTTGGAAACACATTATTAATCACTTCAAAAGAAGTTTTGTTTTGTGTTTTGCTTCTTGTGTTGTAGGGGTGACCATTTTCAAAATTTTCTTGGAAATACTGTCCGAGAAGTGACCGAAAATATTGGGAGATGATTCCTCCTCTTCCGGTACTTATTCCTCAACTACGTCTTCAGAAATTTCAAGAGGGACGAAATTAGAATTATCATGTGCTTCTAAGATGGTTTGCAAAGTGTATTGCAAGATTTCAAAATTTAGACCTTCAGTGGTTGGGTTTGGTTAGTTGGGAGGAAAAGGTTTTCTAAAAGGAGGTTTAAAACTTCCTTTTCTTGCGGATTCCTCCTCGACCGATCTCTTCAAGTCCACGACCTGACTGGAAAATTTTTGGAAAGCTTTTTGCAAGCTTTCTAAGTCAAAGGTTTTTGGTTGACTTTTAGTTTGAGGGGTTCTAGCAAGGATCTCTATTTTCTTTTTAGAGGCAAAAACTGTTTCAGCTTCGCTATTGAGATTTTATTTTAAGATCAATATATCCTTTTAAATTTGGCTTGCCTCCTCAAAGGCTTCTAATAATGCATTTTTTTTACACCTTTTGACCCAAATTGCTATATTATTATGAAAAGCCTTGGTGTAATATGCGATAATTAGGATTTCAGAGGGCATTGAATTTGCAGGGATTTTATTCCTTAAAGTAAGAAATATTTGGTTGAAGTATTTCACTTTTTCCTTGGGATTCATTTTCAGGATGGATAATTCCATAACCAAGACTTCTAGAGATTTATCATCCCCGAATTTCTCCAAGAAACAAGTTTCAAAATTGTCTGAAGAAACAATGGTTTGGGTATGTTGAGAGAAATACCATGTGGAGGCATTTCCCTCAAAAGTATAAGGGAATAATCAACATAATACGTCCTTGTGTTCTACACTCCGGAGTCTAATGGCCAGCATAAATTTTTTGATGTGGTATTCAACAGATTGTTTGGAATCCAAATCAAATTTGGGTAACCATTTCTCCAGATGTTTTGGTAGTGGGTGTTGAGGTCTGGGTATAGCCACGTCATCTTGATCGAGCCAAGGTATGGCGATATTGTTTTGGTTTGCCATGGGTGTTGGTGGTGTCAAAGGGTGTGATGGTCCTACTGAGGAACTGCCTTTGTCTAAAGATTCTCCTCCTAAAGAGGATGGATATGAATCAGGTGGGGAAGGTGGAATACCAGATCCTCTGGCTCCAAGGATAGGCATTTCAGTAGGATTGGTAGTATTTTCACCTAACGGGTTTGAGAGCAGACTAGTGCCTTCAAGTTGTTCTCAGATATCCGAGAAGTCAAAGGGTTGATTAAGAGGCCTACTAGGTTGTCTGATATAGGCTAAGGCACTATGAATTCTTATAAGTGACTAACGAACAATTTCTTGGGCGTCGACCCCTTGAGGAATTGGCGTCACTGGTTCAACAGGAATCTCAGGGTTATCATTTGAGATAGTTGTTTTTTCAAATGTAACGTTGTTTTCTGAGTGACTACACATTACAATAGGGGAGAAAGTGTGTGGGGGAGGAGTCTTGCGACCTTCACGTGCCATCAATTGAATTCAGTCCCTCCTTCTAGCGCCATTTGTTGACGGGCGTAAGTGACACACCATCAATTGGAAGAATAGATCCAAACCGGGGTTGTCTAATTAACCCATGCCATTTGGTGTGATTTATTCTGATGGGTTATTGGCTCTGTTAGCCAAATAGGGTCCTAAAACAAAGAAATAAACTTCTCTAAAGCTAAAACTATAATACTATATACGTGAATCTAATTATTTACAAGTGTTTCAAAAAATGTAAATATAAATATGCAATTATGAACAGAGTATTTACAATTGCAAGTTTCTGATGAATGCCTTGAGAAATCAATGTTTGGTACTTGTTTTCAAAAGTAGATAAAGAAAGCACATATTTTTATATTTTTCTGTTTTATAATCTAAGATTTAAGAACTTAAAAAAATGTTAATAAAACATAATCTGAAACAAGGATAGAGTAATGGTCACAACCAATTCAAACTGTCTTGTCTCACTAATAAAATAGACTAATAACAGAAATTAAATGTGAATAAAACTAACCTGAAATTAATCTCATGCAGTGTCTATGTCTCTATGCGATGCAAACCTTCAACTATCTTGTCTGTGAGAGAAATCTGCGACAAATTTGTACTAACATCTCTTGAAAAAATTCAAGGTGTTTATTGACAGCTAGGATAAAAGAACAAAGTACTAAACATGTGGATACAATGATATTATAATGATGAATGATTACAATTAAATAAATTTTAATGTGGAGCATTCATTTGATACATCAATTGAACATCAAGCGTAAACCATGATATTAAAATTAAAACACCAATCACAGATATAATATGTATGAAACAACAATTATAGACAAAATTTAAAGCACTAAATAAAATGGAACATTATATGTCATGGAGGCTAAAGTTATGCAACATATTAATATTCCAAAATATAAGAGACAAAACATAAATGAAAAATCTTCACATTGGTCTAAAGCTGAATTGTAGACAACTTGTCCATTCAGTTTTGGAAATTATATGTCCATAATCTGTTCCAAGCAAAGATGATCCTCTTACTAACAAAGTGAACAATATTTAAAGTGACTTGGGATCACATACTCATATCTCACAGGATAGATATGGATCTCCTAAAATCAAGCAACATTAGAAAAATAGTGGATTGGGAACCACTTATAACAAAGTTGGTTTATCAAAAAATATATCAAAGTTTCTATAAAACATGAAAAAAAAGAAACTACTAATCACTTGCGTATAGTTGAAAGATATCTCCTCCTAGTAATTAGTAGCAACATCTCCAATTTCCTAAAAAAAAAAAACCAAATAGATTAGAAAAACAATTAATCATAACTAATTACTAATTTTTATAAGAAAAAAGACTTGGCTACAGAATTGAAGATTTTGTAGCCAGTATTAATTCTATTAAATCAAATCAAACTTCAAATCAATTTATTTTGAATTAGATAATAGAAATAAAAACGAAAAATAACATCAAATTGTTTACCATTAGAAGTTAACTAAAGAGGGGTCGGGTAGTTCAAAATTTATTATTGCCTTGACATTGGTTGCATTTTTGATAACTATGTTTTTGGATTTCTTGATGCATTTAGGCTTCCTTTCTATGTACACCTTGAGATCAAGGTTTTCTTGTCTCAAGAAATCGTTCTGAGAAGTAAGAGATTTGATTCGGGCTTGTAGGATAAGAATGTTAGTGTAATAACGCTCAACCCAAATGTAACAATCATCATAGTGGACAGGGGAGGTGGCAGATGGATGAAGGATGTATTTGACCATGTGTGCATCAGTCTTATATGTCATTTTCTTCAAATCATGCCTTATACCAGAGAACCCTTCTTTTCCTTGAAGGCATGGTGGAAAATTTGTCACGAAGTCATAAGTTTCAGTAGGACTGGTAACTTCCCTCTTGGAATCCTACAGTTCTGGATCTTCTTGAACTAGAAAATCCTCTATCTCTGTATCCGAGCCCTCATCGATCTCGATCGGATCGATAGATCTCAGATGAGGAGCCTTTATGTTCCTTAGTTGCCTCGATATTAAGTGATCAATCTTCTTACCCTTGAAATTTGACTATGTGCACTGTCGATTCCTTTCTCTACAACATTTCTCAAAATTAGTATTAACACCAACATCGTTCACATGTGCAAGAGGGTTATTTTCCTTTAATTCAATAGTCTCTTGCTCAAGAAATCTTGTAGGTGAAAACTTATTCGGCATCCCTACATGCATAGGGTTTCTATTGGATAAGTCTGGTCCATTGATTGAGATATCGAACAGGTTTTCAATATGTGGCTGGTCTAAGTTAGGGTTTTTTGTAGGAACAGTTTGGGCAAAACCACTCCTTATCAGAAAATTCTCCCAACAGTCACCTACAGTCGACAGGTGATGTATCAACAATATCTTAACTAATCTGTGATGAAACGGGCTTGAATCAACACCTTGTTGTGTATATCTTTTGGACATTTTATAGAGGATTCTCAACAAATAAAATGGCATATCTAAATCGAAACCAATGAAATGCATGAGTAAACAGATATGGTAGAGGAAGAACAATCCGTATCGACCCTCACATGTCACAAATTGTTTGAGATTTAACAATAAACCATCCCACCTAGGTTTCACCAGGGAGATAGGGATACCTTTTTCATGATAATTGATCTTTCAGGATGTCATAAACGGACCCCACGGGACTCCTTCAATTCAGGCATTTTTGAACCACCTTTCACCCTTTGTTGGAATCCCTATCGCTTTTCTAACAAACTCCTCGGTCAATTCTAACTTTCTGTCCCCAATATTATCTCTGTTACCATCAAAGGTTTGCGCGAAATATTTAGTCACTTGAAGATTATAACCCTCAAATTTTCTAAGGAAAACATCCCAGCCCTAGCCTTTTAGGTCCTCAATCGAATCATCATGAGAAAGTAAAGCCTGGCATTCATTCATCTCCAAGCGAATGACATGAACCATGACAAATGTAACCATAATGAAACAATAAATACTCTAGATAGTTTTAGGTTCGGATTGTGGGAGCAACAGGAACAAGTCTGAGTGGAGAGTGAAGAGATAAAAACAACATATCCTATGTGTTATCATAACTTGAATAGTGGGAGTAAAAACCAGGGGGTTGATTGTAATCCTTTCCATCCCTTGTGATGAGAGACAAATGTACAAAGTACCGAAACTCTATGCATGTAATGAAAGGATCATTAATATGTTAAGCCAGTGAGGACAAAAGTACAACAAGTGTGTATTCATTTGTATGATTGTTGGTATGACCATTGAATTCATGATAGGACTATCAAAAATATCAAAGGCTCTTCACAAATCGAAAACTATCAAACCATTGAAACAATAATCGTATTAGCACAAAAAAAATTGGTCTAACAACTATTTTATAAGATTTCTATTTCTATTTCATATGAATGGTTTGTTGAACGATATACCTAAGGCATAAAATTATTAAAACAACAAGCCAAGTTTTATGTTTAATTCATGCTTGCAGTCATGAATTAAAGATAAAACAATTGAAAATGGAAATAGTAAAAATTAATGAAGTAGGCTTTAACCCAATCGGTCATAATAAAATCAGAAAAGTGTTTATAGACAAGTTGATGGAAGCTACAGAAAAATGAAAATTCTTTTAATCATGTACAAAATAAAAAACGATGTATTGTTTCCAACAAGTCTCTTTCTACTATCATAGGATTAGTTACCAACTTAACTAGTTCTCATTGGTTGATATTCTTTATAATGGTTGTTTTTATGAGTGGGGTTCTTCATGAGCCTTCATGATCCAGATTTAGGAGCGGAATGAACTGATTAATAGAATGAATATCATAAACACAGAGATAGGAAGAATAACATAAATATCCAGTGAACAATATCTTCTATTAAATAATGAAATAGGATGAAACTGTAAAACTGTAGAACTGAGACTTGCTTGAATGGTGGTAGCTATCTCTAAGAAGAGATGTGGCTTCTACACGCATCTGTCTGAGAAGAATAGATTACAATGAGGCTGCAGAGGCCCTTTTCGTATTACTCATGGATTCCAAAACCCTAGACATCCGAAAACCTAACCCTAGAAAGTGAAACGCCAAAAGTCATGTGGGCCCTATGGGTAAGTTTGTGTAATTTGGAACCTCAACTTCCTAGGGTCATAAAATTTTCATACGACCTCTTTTTTAGGTGTGTGATAGCCCATTGGAAAGGTATTTCAGAGAACTACACATTCTGTTGTTAGACATTGACTTCGTCTACAGTTTGATTGTGGTGAGTAAAAAAACACATTTAGGGGCCCAAAACAACCCTGGAAGTACAACAAGATGTGTTGACATGAAAACATACAAAATAAGCCACTTGTATTAGGAGAGAAGCCACCCATATCCACCTAGAGAATGTGTGAGGCTTCAGACAACCCCAGAAGTGTAGAACTCACAGTTATAAAGTAGTACATAAAGACGTGATGAATAAAAAATAAACATGATGAGCTAGGTGGAATAGGTGGGTGGCCACCAATATCCATTTGGATCAATCCTCCCCCCTTAGGAAGAAATGGTCTCCATTGTGTTGAGTTTCTCCATCAGGCGAGGAAACTTCTGTTGGATTTGGCCCTGGGTGAGCCACTTGCCTTGGTGTAGGAGTTTCCTAGCCTTCACAACCTGATAAAGTTGGATCCGCTGCTGGTGAGTGCCCTTGACCTGTGTGTCCACTATCTAATCGGTGGATGCTTGTTCCATGCAATTAGGGTTGAGCTTTGTTGGTGTTAGTTGTTTGACGATATCAGAGGTGTCCAATAATGGAGGAAAATATGGCCAAAGGAGGTCCACATTGAATACTGGATGTAGACCAAGGAAGGGTTGAGTGTTGAGCTCAAAATCATTGCTACTCACCGCCTTGGTGATACTGTAAGGACCATAACGAAGTGGGAAAAGCTTTCGATGGGGCCCAATGAGATGCTCATTAACTAGACTTTGTCACCAACCTAAAAATGGTGTGGTACCCTGTGTTTATCATGGCGTTGCTTGTACTTAGCATTGGATTTTTGAAGAATCTCCTGGACCTGTTGGCGGATGTGATGAATCCACTCAATGAATCTAGTGGCTTTGTTGACTGCAGACTGATCACGGGAAGATTCATTTTGTGTGGTGGCAAGATGAAGTGCAACATCAATGGGTCCCAAGGGTTGTGTAACATCCCCAACCGTCAAACGTCCTGGGCAATGCCACTACTTATCTCTGACTTAGCTGTGATACCAAACTGTAGCATCCTCAGCCCTCCATAGAGACCGGGTAATGCTACCACTACAGAACATTCACATATAAATATATAACATGTTTTTTAATCGAAATAAAACACATTAAACAGAGTCACTTCTACCATACAGATTCAAATATAATAGACAGTAATTCATATATGCAATGAAATACATGATAACATTTCATCATCACATCCATCCATAACATAAAATTAAGCACGTAAATTATACTTATCTTTTAGTTGTAGTAAATCCACCAACTATATGGAGACCTTCGATGAACCTCCCAACCATAGACCATGTTTCTCATCATGCTCAGCAGTGGGTCACCCCTGATCTAGGACTAAGCTCCACTGGGCAAGGGATTCCTAGGCTAAGAAAGGTCAACAAGGAGGTCAGAAAGTTTCAAAGGAAATATTATCTCCCAGGAGCCACTTACGCCCACTTCCCACAGACTCTCATTCCCCACATGTCTATCCCATCGCAAGAGTATACACCTTCACTATCCTATAGTCCTTTGGCTGCTAAACCTCCCTTTCCTTGGGCTACAACAACAGGCTGGACTAGAATTCTTCGAGCTCTGTGGAATCTACAGGACCCCTTCTAGGAGTTCTCGCTTCCTTTGCACACTCTCTCACCTAGAGAGAGTCGCTCACAGGCCTGACAACATGCCTCTTCAACTAGTTACTGCTCAATTCTTGCAAGGTAAGGATAATAGCATATCAAAAACATTTGGTTAACTCACGGGAGACAACATCTATAGGGAATTGGATATGGACGTCCAAAATGACAACAACCCACTAAGACGCAACACAGATCAGGTAATACATAGGACAACAACCCAAACGATTAACGCATGAACTCAGATTTGTAGTGTGGATAAACCTTGGTTCGTGGGACACATAGGTTTTTCCCTTCCCTCTGGTTTCTCATATGTTCCAGGTTATGCCAAGGGAAGACGTAGAGGCCATTGAGTTTAGGCAGAGGATCGAAGAATGAGAGAGAGACCCCCAACATGACTGACTCATCAGTTTTAACTGCATGCTCCCAGGTCGACACTTGTCTTTCTGAAACCGCATGATTTCCACTTAGAAGACATTCCCTTTACAGGAACTTAGGACAACACTCAACATGTCCACCTTAGCCTTTAGGAAATAATAATAAATTATTATCCCCTTTAGAGGTAATCCCCCTAGCTTAGCCCCTAGGCCAACACACTTAGCATCCTCCCTTACCCAACCTTGTGGAAGCTTAGTCCCCTATCACTCTTTCTTCGTGGTCGGTCTACATGCAACGATGCTTATATTTTATTAATGATCTGCATAATTGCATATACAAAATCAATCTCCTGGCCTTTAACACCTAGGCTCCCCGGCCTAATAAACACATAATCCCACCAACTTATATACACTTGGCTCACCAGCCTATAAACATAATTACAATTCATAATACAACTAGGGCACGTCCTTGGGGATATTACAGGTTGGAATCTCGGACCCACCTAAAATGGGATATGGTCGATGGAACTATGGAGAGCCCTATTGTAACTATGTTAGACATATGGGAGACTCCCATCCCATGTATGGGGATTCTTGGAATTGTACATGCACATGATGTTCACAATCATCCGATTGACGACCTCAGCTTGGCCATCGGTTTGGGGGTGGAAAGAAGTGGATGTTTTGAGCTTGGTGTCCAATAGAGACCAGAGACTCTACCAAAAGGTGTTGAGGAACCTTTTGTCTTGGTCGAAGATGATGGTCACTGGGATCCCAAAGTGGACCCAAACTTGCTCGAAGAATAATATGCAAACAACCGCTATATTTGAGCACCAGTTTACACTCAAAATCTTTGATACCCAATTTGGTGCGTAGGGTATGGAAAATATTGGTGAATTCTGGTATTGTATGTACCCTTTCTTGACGTAGGGTGGTCCATCTAGTGTACTAGTCCTCGTAGCTTCCAACAGGGTAGTATTGTTCTTTAATGGCACCCCGGAAGGAATCCCATGTAGGGGCCACCAAAAAGATTGCAGATTCCTCCACGACCCTTTGCTCAGAGTAAGTTTCCCACCAATCTTTAACATGGGGAATGACCTTGAGGAGTGAAAAAGTGATATTTTCCCTATCAGAAAAATTATGGACTGGAAAATATTCTTCGAGCAGATTCAACCATTTATCCACAACATCCTCATCTATGAGTCCTTCAAATAATGGAATATCATAATATACATGTACCTTGAAGGGGGTTTCATGGCCACTTGATGAATATGCTTTTCTCGTGGGCAACCGTCAAAGGATCTGTGCAAAGTTGTCCATCATTTCGTTCCTTTGTCACGCGAGGGCTTCCTCAAGCAACATTTTAATATGATCTCATGCTCCATCATATTTATTTTTGTCTCCCATGGGTTTTTTTCGGGCTCAGCACGATCGATATGGTAATGGATCGATTGGTTTGAGTCCCAACTTCTTATACCTAGACCTTGTCGGGGACATGCACACAAAAAAAAAAAATGAAGAGCAGACCGCTCTAATACCATTGATTCGGATTTAGGAGAGAAATGAATTGATTAATAGACTGAATATAAACACAGAGATAGGAAGAATAACACAAATATCTAGTGAAAAATATCTTCTATTAAATAATGAAATAGGTTGAAACTTTAAAACTGCAGAACTGTGACTTGCTCGAATAGTGGTAGCTATCTCTCAGAAGAGATGTGGCTTCTACGCACATCTGTCTAAGCAGAATAGATCACAATGAGGCTCCAGAGGCCCTTTTCATATTACTCATGAATGCCAAAACCCTATACATCCAAAAACCTAACCCTAGAAGGTGAAACACCAAAACTCATGTGGGCCCTATGGGTAAGTTGGTGTAATTTGGTACCTCAACTTCCTAGGGTCATAACTTTTGCATACAACCTTCGTTTTAGGTGCGTGATAGCCTGTTGGAAAGGTATTTTAGAGAGCTACACATTCCGCTGTCAGACTCTCACTCTGACTCTATTTATGGTTTGAATGTGGCGAGTAAAAAAAACAACGTTCATGGGACCAAAACAACCCTCGAAGTACAACAAGATGTGTTGACATGAAAACATACAAAATAATCCAGTTGGATTAGGTGAGAAGATATCAGTATCCACTTGAAGAATGTGTGAGGCTTCAAACAACCCCAGAAGTGTAGAACTCACAATTATAAAGTAGTACAGAAAGACGTGATGAATAAAAAACGGACATGAGGAGCCACTTGGAATAGGTGGGTGGCCACCAATATCCACTTGGATCACTTCATGAAGTAAAAAATAAACTATTAAAATTGGAAAGAAAGAGAAGCAAGATATGACCTTTACTACAATATCTAGAATTAAAAGTTTGAAGGATATTTTATTTGAAACTCCTTTCTCATATGATCAATATAAAAAGATGGGAAATCTAATAAGTGTGGCTATAATATAATCTAAAGAATATAGATTGAGAAAATCGATGTAATCTATTTGTAATTATTTATATACGTGTTATTAATTTTTAATGGTTCACCCTCTTCATCATTTAAGCTTTTATTATTCACCTTATGGATAGTACTCTTTAGGTTATTTATAATGCTTAATAAATTTCAAGGGATTGAATTCATTTAAAACATAGACATATATACCATGATGATCATATAAGGTTTTGAGAGGATAAATTTCAAGGAATTAAATTCATTTGAGAGGATAAATTTCAAGGAATTAAATTCATTTAAAACATAGACATATATAGAATGATGATCATATAAGGTTTTGAAAAGGTAACTTTCAAGAGATTGAATTCATTTAAAACATAAACATATATGCAATGATGATCATATAAGGTTTTGAGGTGGTAGGTCTAGACGACAATCAATATAGATACATTTTAACTCATAATCTATTAAGTAATCTGTGCAATTATTTCTCAATTTTTTCACTTTAAATGAAATTTATAATTAAAAAGAATTAATCCTATAAAAAAATCTAAATTTAAAATAAAACAAAATTAATATTAAAAAACTATCATTAAAATTATTAAAAGATATTTAAATTTTCCTTCACATACTAATAAAATAAAAAAATCAAACATCCAAAAATACTCAATGGAAATTATAAGAGAATAACCTGAAATTAATCAATAGGTTAATTCCCGCAGGTTATGTTTTAATCAATGGAAATTATAAGAGAATAACCTGAAATTATAAGAGTTTGATTTTTTTTTGTACGGTGCTTTTTGAATCAGACGTTTAATTCCCGCAGGTTACAACCTCGTTGGTAAATAAAATTACAAATAGGTGGCAGGAGGCATAAGTGAGAAGGGTGCAAAGCTAAAAGGTGGAAGACTAGTTGCATAAGTGAGAAGAACCAGAGCATTAAGTTTGAATATGAAAGCATAGAAAAGGAGAGTTACATATAATACAGATTTCCATAAGGAGAATTGGAGATTTTTAACCATGAAAAAACTGTAATCTCAATTATTGATTCTATGAGTGTTTGTTGTTCGCCATTTCCATTTGAATGTAGATTTACATTTGTGAAAATTTATGCAGGGGCGATCGAACACAGTTTAGTGTGTGGTACACATCTAGCTTGCCTGTACACAAGGTGGAAAATGGAAATATAGAAGAAAATTTAAATATATATACATGGAATTTGAAAAACATAAACACTGTATTACATAGTACCTCTTTCATATACGCTACTGAAAAATATTTACTTATCATTTATGGATCTKGAACTCGTTTTTTTACATAAATATCTCTCTATTCTTATGCTTACTAAGCTACACAGAGCAACACTTTACTGTCCGTGAAAAATCTGCATATCAAGATGGATTCAGTATTTAAGTAAAAYAAGTGATCCGCATAGAAATAAYTTATATTTAAGTAGCTCTMTCCAGGTAGCCATAGTATCGACGATYTGACAGCGTCCTCTGCAATTCCAAATCYCTGTGGAACKCGTTGATGAAAAYYTCTGCAGCCTTATTAACATCTTGATGAGAAATATCCTTTGCTTCTTTCTTATCACATGTTATTGCAGCCGAAACCGACGAACGGGAGCCAGAAACGGCCGGAAACGGCCCATGTTTCACTGGGTTCACCGTGGACTTGGATCGTTTCTGGCGACCGTTCTCCTCTTCTGATCTGCCTCCACACGTGAATAACCACTTCCCACACATCTTACAACAAACAGTTTACTTAGTTCGGAAGAAAACCCAGAAAAAGAGGAGGTAAAGGGAAAAGATCTCCCTCACAGAGTCAGGGAAAGAGAAAAAGGAGACGAAGAAGTAAAAAGGAGGATTCAGCGCAATGAACAATTGTGCCGTCCTTAACCTTATATATTGAAGTATAATGGCGCTCGTTCTTTCTCAGAAGAACCCTCGAGATATTCGACTCCTTCACCGAAGAGCCGCTGACGACACTTCTCTCTCGTCAGAAATATTATTTTGTTTTAAAGGTGATTCTCCGCGTTTTGATTTATTGACCACTGACTACCAATTTTGATTTGCTTTCGTCCCAAGTAACAAAAAGCTAGCAGACTTAAGAGGTCTTCCGCCTGCCTTCCGAATAACTTTCCCTACAAACTGAATAAAGTAGAGTGCGAAGCCCCTTACTCATTTTTCTGCTCTAAAATTACTGTGCCAAAGAAGACCTGTCATTAACTTGTAAACATTGTATAATGTGCTTCCAAAGTTGTGTAGTTGTTTAGTGTAATTGTTTCATACTCAACCATATATAAATTGCTATGAATATTTTAATGGAATATTTCCTCACAACAGATCTTACAATATTTTGAAATATTTTATCATTTAATTTGTTTCCTTACATTTTATATTTTGTATTGCTAGCTTAATGCTAAAATTTATGAAAATAACTGAATTTTGAAAATAAAACAACAATCAAATGAACACATCAATCACACAAATGAACACAAGATGTGATTTCCCAAACTTGATACGAGATACAACCAATCTAGAAGATGAGGCCTACTCTTTTCTTTAGATATGAAAATGCAAATACAAAGAAAGTGACACACACTATGGAATTTCCTTGATACTGTGACCTAAATAGATATTATAGAATCTTCTTCCCCATCTGTTATGCTCTCAAATCCCACCCCTAGATGCTATGTTCAACTATGGAACAATTACAATGCTACAAGAATGAAACCCCCTCTCTTCCTAGCAACCCATTATTTAACATATCCTCATAGCAATCTAGGGTTAAGGTTTTTGCATCCTCAACCCTCAATTAGTGTTAAATTTTTGAACCTTCTAGAATCTTCTTGAAATTTCAAACGTGAAGAACCCCACATGTCTGAGTAATGGGGGATGACATGAAATCCACTTAGTACCATGATGATTAAGAAAGTAGGCCGACATGCAACAAACATAACTTCTGCATACAAACTCCGATTGAGGTGATTTTCACATCGTTAGAAATTTCTCATTGTGTAGAACTATGCTAAGGGGCTAGGAGCTATGCTCACAAAGTATTTACCCAAAACATGACTTTTGATGCCTTAAAATGACTCTAGAAGGTTCCAGAACCCAAAACTCCAAATAGGGACCTGCCACTAAAATGGGTCCTCCAAGCCAATTACTCGAATTTTTCCACCCACAAAATACCAAGATAGACAAAAAGTTATATAATGATCCATTCTTTATCAATCAAAATCTCATTGATTTATAAAAATATGTAGAGGGGACAGCATTACATTAGCAATGGAAATGATTAGTTGGTTATTAAAGTATAGCTCTTTATACGTTATAGAAATTTTTTTCTTTATCATTTTCATTGATAACACTAAAAGCGTAACATTAGAGTAGAATGATGGATCTCAATATCTCATATCATTGTCTAAATAATGTGGATCAAAATAGCTATTGAGACAGTCACAGTGCTTTTCCATCTACATTATAATTGCCACACACATTTTTCCATAAGCATGTTGGCAGTTGACGGATGAAGAATTCACGCCAAATGTTTCATAAAATATATGAAGGGAATTTTGTGAAATGGAAAAAACATATAATAGGTTATTGTTTCCAGTGTATGGTAGGAAAGTGTTGGGGCTTTAATTGCAACTTGGCCTTTGATTAAGAGGTGATATGCAGTGCTTTGTGGAAACATTTTCCAAGGAAAATATTACCATAAAGATGGTGGAGGCCTTGGATAATATCAACAATTTGAATGGTAATATTTAGGATAATAAACAATTGTTCCTCCTAACTCACATAGATTGATATTTATGGGAAAGAAAGTGAAAGAGGGATGAACTTTGGATAATTATAAAATACAAAAGGAGTCGACCATGCACCACTTTCTTTATCTTCATGAAGGATCTCAAAGAAAAGGAATAGCCTCCTCCTCTAATTATTTAAAATATTTTCCCTTTGAGGATCTATCAAAGATAAATCAACCTCATTTATTGATACCCTTCCTCAATTAAAAAAAAATACTCTTGGAGTATCATTTCTTCTACTTTAGTTTCAACTAATTCTTCTCATCTTGAGAAGGTCCTTATGTGATACTTCATTGTGGACAAGGTAATGTCAACCCCAGTCCTTGCTACACATATTTTTTGTCATCACTGTGACCGTTAATGATGTAAACCTATGTGTTGCCTTCAAAGGGGTCAGTGGCCTGAATTCTCGAAGAAAGAAGGGAGAAGAAATTTCCCTGAGAGGAGAAGTTGTATTTTCCATTGTAAAAACCCTACTAAAGAGGATTTCCGCAGTCTGCTCTATACACAGGGTGCGGAAATGCTTGATTTTCGCAGGCTGCACCATAGCTAGGTTGTTGAGTTTCCGCAGGTTACTCTATAGCTAGGGTGCGACGACCTTCGTATGTTGGAAAAACAAGCATTTTTCTTGATGCTTCTATAAGAAGAAGCTTCTATGGTGAGGTGGCCTCAGAACGGTTTGGATCTTACTCACTTTCATGATTTAGTGGGATCATCCTAACCTCCTCACCTTATCATCTTCAGCTTATAAAAGGAGAGGAACTCTCATGGAGAAAGTTAGTTGTTTTGGCTTGAGATTGTTAGCTTGGCTAGAGTGGCTTTGAGCTTTTCTTCATCAAGATAGATTGTGCTTACCTATCAGATACACAATCTCATAATCCATTGGAGCAAGAAGTGTGTGGGAAACAAGGAACTGCTGGAAGGAACCTAACAACATCAAGACATATGGTTGTATCTTTCTTCCACATTCTTTAATACATATATACTTTTCTTTCCTATATGAATGTTATTTGTCCATATTGTATGATTCCTTGATCACATACATAGTTTCATATCAAATAGACTCTGTTATTATTGTCTTCGTTGGCCTGTGTTTATTTGCATATATTTATCCATAAGCCTTGTGACAGAGCTTGGATTGCATTGGCAAAGTTGGATCTTCGATATTTGAAAGGTATGTTCTAGATCCATTTCTCATTTGATAATTGAAATCTAAGGAAAGAGTAGTGTATTGTCTTGTTTTGTTCTAATTTCGTAGTGAAGCTAGGGGGATTGATTTGTGTCCGCACTTAACAATTAGCTCGATAACAAAACTGACGACTCCACTAGGGAACAAATTGTTTTCCTAGTTTGTCTTTCTTTATTGCTTTGAATGTTCGGTTACTGTTTTCTGAGTCACTAGGATATCCATCTTGACTCTTTGATTGTTAAACTTCATTGGAAAACCTTCTCAATTTTTTTATTTTTTCCATTTTTGTTTGATTTCCACACCCTTCTTTGAGGGATAGTGCGGTGACTTAGGATTTATGCACCCTACCTATTTAGACCAGTGTGGAAAATCTGCATCCTACCCATTTCTGGCCTGTGGCGATCAAGGATTTCCGCACTGTGCTAGTCTTCCAGCCTGCGGAGATTGTGAAAAAAATTGTTTTTGGTGGTTTTCCCTGCCCAAATCTGTGATGTGGTTATGGCGTGATTTGTTGGGTCTGATTACATTCTCCTTGAAAAAATTTGAATATTCTATCCGCCATCTTTACCTTATTTTTGCTTTGTTTTCTTTTGAAATATTTGATCTCTTCCTTTGAGTGTCTTTCTATTACAAAGCATTGTTTTTCTTTAGAATTGTTTAGTGAAAGAACATTTCTTTTTTCTGAATAATTTGTGTTAAAAGACAAACTTAGTTTGGGTTGCTTTTGTTTCGAGGAAAATCGCTCTTGCTTTTAGTGTCTCTTTGAAACAAAATTTTTAATTTTCTTGCTTTGCATTCATTTGGGAGCATCCTTGCATTTGAAGTTGCGAAATTGCATGATTTTTGGCATTTTTGGTATTGAATCATGTATTGGTGTATAGTCTATTTGTCTCATTTCTTGAAAATCTTGATATTGATGAGTTTAGTAAAATTTTGAGACATTGTACATTTGGGAATGATAAATGTTTTCTCCATCTCGTAGCATAGCTCTCATCGAAATGAAAATATTACATCTTTATCTCTTTGCATAACTTTTGAGTCAGTCAAAACATCATTTAGTCCACGCCATATTCCTTTTGAGTAACAACAGCCTTAAAAATAAAGCACGTATAAAAATTGATTAGACATTTTTATATTTTCTGGTAGCAAACCTACATTAGATTAGTTGTAGGGATTTGGAATAGGTGTGGAAGATAACTTTCCAAATCTGCGAACAAACATAGAATCTTGAGTTGGGGAGTGGTGAAATCCACTTGCTACATTTTGTCCTGGGAAGCCCTTATCACATAAGGGTCAAAGCTGAGGTTGCATTAAGACTAGCAGAGTTACTCACCCTGCTTTGTTGGTCTTGGTGTAGAGATTGCGCGTATTATGGGGGTCGCTTGAAGGTATACCCACAATGATGAGTGGAAGCCTTTCGAGTTGATTTCGGGCTAGATACCCTGCCCTTGCGTGTGGATCGGATTGTCGATTGTTTCCCTAGGCATCATTGTTGTAGTTGGCAACCTTAGTGGCCTATCTCTTTAGGGTGTTTGCACGAGGTGACTATGGAGGGGAAAGTCTTCAGGGTACCTAGAATTGACGTTGGCCAAACTCACTCGGGCTCCTTGGAGGGTATACCCATGTTTATGTGTGGGAGCTTGCACCAAGGTGTAAGTCCGTTAAGCAGGTCGTCAACATAACTTTTCCACCCACTCTATATTAGCCCCTTTTTACATTGTTCTCGTGACATTGGATTTCATCACCAACTAGTTTGTTCATTGTGAGAAGGTTTTGTTTGCTTGCTTGCTTACTAGATTTTTAGCGTGTGTTGTTTGTTTTCCCTAGTGGACTCTAGGTTGGATTTTTGTTTTTAATGGCGTCAGTTCCCGGAATGACCAATGAAGGAACCTCTACTCCAGGGGAACCTTTTGTTTTTCCTTCTTACGAAACATTGGTCCTCCTCACATCGCTACTTTGAGCCTTCCAAGTCTCACAATTGGATTACCGATATGGTTGTTTTCCACTCAGGTAATCTTGAATGCAGTTAGTGCTTCGGTTGTAAGCACTTCCCCCCAAGAACATAAACCTCATGTTGATCCTTCACCTTCTTCACCAGTAAGATCTTCTTCACCTTTTTCACTTGCAAGGTCTTCTTCCATTTCATATTCTTCACCGAGTGAAAGCTATAAAGCTAGTACTCGATGGATAAGAAGAAGAAGAAATGGAAGAATAAGAAGAAGAAAAATAAACAAGGGTCCAAACTTCCAACCACTGTCAGACATGTTGGAAAGAAACCAGTTACTGTGAATCGTGTTGGGAGTGTTGATGATGCCAAGATTATCCAAACAACCTGTAAGCCCAAGTACCCTTGCAATCTTTGTAAGGGTAGCCATCATCCTAAAGATTTCCCTAGCCTATCCAAGGTTATAGAAGCATGGTCTACGCACCCTCGCCAACCCATGTCGTCAGCCTCTGAACAACATGTCGATGACCTACCATCAACTAGTCAAGATACCCTTGGGAAGAAGAAAAGTAGAGTCAAGTTTCCATGTATGTTATACAGAGGGAGTCATCAAACTCACATTTTCCCTCGTATGGATGAAGCCTTGAAATGATTGAAAGACCTGATGGTTTCCCAACCTCAACTTTCAGCTTCTTATCATAAGCTTACTCTCGACACACCTGTAGCTGATGGAATGATCAATCCGGTCCCTTTGTCGGTCGGTCTGGTTGATCATGTAGTCAATATGGTCATGTCCTTAGTTGAACTAGTTGACAAAGTGGCCAATCTGATCCCATCCACGGTAAATCCCACTCTCCCGTTAGAGAGTGCAACCCAAGCGGTCGATTTGTTTCCACCTGTCGACCCCATTCTCCCATTGGAGAATGCAACCCAAGTGGTTGATCTGATCTCGTCATCCATCGATCCTACTCTCCCACTTGAGAGTAAATCCGATGTTGCCCATGTTTTTCTCGTTGATACAGAATCTACCATGTCGGGGGGTATTCCTCCTTCTCCCCCGGGACCCCCTCCAAGTAAAGAGGCCATCCTTTTTTATTGGGGTGTGCTAACTGGACCTTGTCTCCCCTCTCACATTCCTTTCTAGATTACAGTACAGGTTTGTGGTTGGGACGTTCCTCAGACGTTGATATATGAAGGTGCGTCCATTAGTATTCTGTCCTCTATTGCTTGGCAAGCTTTGGGTTGTCCTCAACTTGCACTGGTTACACAGAATCTGTTATCTTTTAATAGAAGAACCAGTCAACCTTTAGGGAACCTTCCTTAGTTTCGTGTAACTTTGGGCAGGAAAATTGTCTTTATTGACGTTATGGTAGTCCAAGACCCCTTGGATTTCACTTTACTTCTTGGGTGGGACTATGTCTATAACATGAAATCTATTGTGTCCACTCTTTTTCGTGTGATATATTTCACTCACAATGGACGAATTGTGACTATTAATCAACTTTCATTCATTGGTCCTGACTAGATAAACACCCTAAACGGTTCTTATATGCAAATGGTATCACCCCTGCCACAGGTCAATTATGTGGCGTTGTCTCCCATGAATTCAACTTCTAATGATTTGGATCCAGTAGTTGACATGGTAATCTCTTCGTTAGGGCTATTGGAGCCTGATCTCCTTACTCCTATCACGACCTTCGACATGTGTTCCTTCCAGAGTGTGTTTCTTCCGTCAAGTGAAGATCTCTTGGAGGCCATGATCGAGGTTTGTCCCTTGACATGGTGTCCTTCCAGAGATTTGTCCTCTTGGAATCCGTGATCAAGAAGAGAGATGAGCATGGTTTCCTAATTTCAAGCTCATTAAAAAATGAAACCAACTTTGAGAATGGTTTTCTTCTTTCAAGATCGTTAAAAAATGAAACCAGCTGTGAGGATAGTTTTGCGTCTTTGTTGAAACCTCGTTAAAAAATGAAACAGAGGTTATGAGCATAGTTCTTGTTTCTGTGTAAAGCTCGTTAAAAAATGAAACAGAGGTCTGGGGATTGAGCCTGGATTCTCGAGCATGGTTCCTATTCTTGTGTCAAGCTCGTTAACAAATGAAATGGATTTTCCCCCTCTTTGATCGAATCAAGTACTTTGTTACGTATAGTATTTGAAGCTTCTTTTCATCCTCCTATGTCGTTGGACGAATCAAAGCTTGGGGGGCAATGCTTTCAGCCTCTGGAATTCATGTTGAAGTTGAGTCGCTAGCTTCTTAAGCTGGGGGCTAAGTACCAACCATCCTAGTATAATGCGTTGGGAAGTCTCAAGCATAGTTTCCCATGGTTCAAGCTTGTGTAAAAATGAAACCACCTACCTCAAGCATAGTTTCCTTTGGTTCGAGCTTGTGTAAAAATGATTTTCATCTACTATTTGGAAACTTGTTGAATGATTTTCATCTAGATATTTGTCTAGGTATTAAGATATTATTTTAAGTCTGTATTCTCATATAGTAAGTGATTCATTCATTGCTTGTTTTTGTTTCATGTGTTTGTCTTTTCATATCCCCAAATGTCTATTAATATCCATACCATTAGCAAAGGAGAACCTACTTGTATATTGTGTGGCCTGTCTAACCAGATTACCATCTTCAAAAACCTATCCTTAAGTTGACCAATGAAACCAACTTATCAAAAAATCAATAATTATAAACTTGAGGTGGCTTAGCTTTGCCCTTTAATAGTCAGGTGCAAACTTTAAGACCAACATCTTCTGGCGCCATTGTTGGGGAACGAAGTAATGAAATATATTTCCTTGGGAAAATGACATTGAATAGCTCTAACCTTTGATGGTGAACAAAGATCAGACACAGACAGACTGCAATCTTTCACCTGGCGACTCCACTGAGTAGAATTTACGAAACAAATACTGGCGCCCAGAAAAGGACTCAAAAGATCCAAATATGAACACATCAAAGCCACCAAGGCTCACCCTAACCCTAAGAAGGACACATTAGTCTATCATCCAAAAAAGAAACTAAGAAAATCCATCGTAGCTCAGAGATATACCTCCCCCCTCAAGGGTAAAACTGTGCCCAAAGAGTCTACTTCTCTTCATCATCGCAAGCAGTTAGAATTTGCTAGCCCTGAGAATCACAATTCCAAGGAACCTCAAACATCTTCAACTCCTGAATATACTTCATCATCTATTCTAGAATCCACCCCTATATCTTCCATAAATCTTCAGATTCCTATTTTCGAAGCAATGGTTGCTGACAGGATGAATGCCATAATTCCTGCCAAATATGCACCTCAATTTGTTGATACTTTTGCATGGTCATATAAGGATTTAAAGACATTTGAAATTGACATCACCGAGCACGAGATCCCTCTTAATGCTGGCTCCAAGCCATTTAGATAGAATATTCGACAATTTAATCCCATGTTGATGTCCATAACCGAGAAAGAACTGAAACATATGTTGGATGCAAAGATTATTATACCATTGAGGTACTCAAACTAGGTGGCCAACTTGGTACCTGTGAGGAAGAAAAATGGAGAGATACGCTTGTGTGTTTCTTTCCAAAATCTCAACAAGTGTTCTCTAAAGGACAATTACTCCCTCCCCAAAATGGATCATATTTTACAGAGGGTGGTAGTTTCCCACATGATTTCCTTGTTGGATGGATACTCAGGTTATAACCAAATAGTGGTGTGTGAAGAGGACAAATAAAAAACAACATTCACCACCCCATGGGGAACATTCATGTACGAGAAGATGCCTTTCAGGATGATGAACGTAGGGGCCACCTTTCAGAGGGCCATGGATATAACTTTCATGGGGGAAAAGGACAAATTTATGGTTATATATTTGGATGGCATCACCATTTTCTCCAAGTCTGATGATGAACAGTTGCAGCATCTGGAGAAGGTTTTCTGGAAATGTAGGAGATACAGAATATCTCTGAATCCTAGGAAGTCCCACTTTTCCATGCCAGAGGGGAAGCTCTTGGGCCACATCATATTAGCAGGAGGTATAAAAATTGATCCGGAGTAATTTTATGCCATTCAAGAGATCGAAATTCCCAGAAATAAAAAGTCTATCTAGTATTTCATTGGCAAGATAAACTTCCTAAGGTGCTTTGTGCCAAATTTCGACGAAATCCTGAAGCCCATCACTAACATGTTGAAGAAATATGATGTGATAAAACGGTCACTAGAGCAAGATCAACATTCCAAAGGATCAAGCAGGCTTTAGTTGAAGCCCCTATATTAGCCAGCCCTGACTATGACAAATATTTCTTCATCTTCTCTTTCACTTCTGAGGAGACCATTGTTGTTGTACTACTGGAGAAAAATGGACAAGGGCATGAACAAACCATAGCCTTTTTTAGCAAATCTCTCTGAGATGATGAGATGAAGTATAATATATTATAAAAGCAGGCTTATGCGCTGGTCAAATAACTCAAGGCCTTCAAGGTATATGTGTTACAGTATAGCATAACAACCTTTGTTCCTAGCAGCAGTGTCAAAGAGATTTTGGTCCAGCCAGATAGTGAGGGGAAAAGAGGGAAGTGGATTATCAAACTATTGGAGTATGACCTGCACATAAAACCCACCAAGATGATCAAGGGACAAAGACTTGCCAATTTATTATCAGAATCAAACTGTAAGGTGCTAGAATTACATCAAATCTTCACCCAATCAGATGCACCCATCATACAACCTAGAAAAGATAGCATGTAGGTATTTGAAAATTACTCCTCTTCACCTTGGTATAGAAACATCGTTTATTTTCTGCAGCATATTGAATGTCCACCAGATGTGAAGGAGACAAAGGCCAGGTCTCTCAAATTGAAGGCTATCAAATTATGCATTTCAAACCAGAACTTGCATTGGAGGGATTGTGTTGGCATCCTATTAAAATGGCTTGATGAAAATGAAGCCAAACAAGTCACAATAGAAATTCATAAAGGAGTATGTGGAGGACACCATCATTGGAAGGCCACAAATATCAAGAGCCTAAGGACAGGGTACTACTGGCCCACCCATTTTTTTGATGTATTTACTACTGTTAGGGCGTGCAATGAATGCTAGAAATTTGCAGGGAAACATAAGTTTCTATCACTACTCCTAAAACCTATCACTGCCAGTGGTCCATTTCAACAATGGGATTTAGACTTCATAGGTGAGATAAATCCACCCTCCAATAGGTGAAATATTTTTTCCAGATTTGGCTACCCCAACAAGCTTATAAAGACAATGCCCAAGCATTCAAGTCCAAAGTCAATCATGACTTTTGTGGAATTCATAACATTTCCTTGACACATTCCACGACCTATTACCCTCAGGGGAATGGTCTGGTAGAGTCATCAAACAAAACTCTCATCAGGATTGTCAAGAAGTTGTTGGCTGAAAACAACAAATCCTGGGACTCGAAAATCAAATATGCTTTGTGGGTCGACAGAATCAGTACCAAGAAGTCATTGGGAACCTCTCCATTTCATCTTGTCTATGGTGTAGACTCTTTCTTTCCCACCCATCTTGGCATACCGGTCCTAAAATTATTATAGGAAGAGATTGAGGAGCCAAATGTCATCTAAAGGAGAATGTTCAAGATTATAGAGGTTTAAAAAAAGTGAGAAGCACTGGATTTGAAGATCGAAGCATACCAGATCAAGATCAAATCATCCTTTGACAAGAAAACCAAGAAATAAATATTTCAAGAAGGTGACCTAGTCTCGAGGTGGGATGCCAGAAGGGATGACAAAACCAAGAACAACAATTTCGATAACCTACGGTTTCTCCCTTTTAAGGTGGTTGAGGTTCTGGAAAATAACACATTTATCATGCACAATCTAGATGATGCATAGATATTTGGAGGCCGAATAAATGGGTGCTTCCTGAAACACTACTTTGTTTAAGGACGAGGGAAGGTCCCTCTTGTACCATAGATGCTTTCCTTTTATTTTTTGCATTTGATTAGTTAGTTGTGTGTGAATAAAGACTCCCTAGCCCAACAAAGACACTGGGGTGTAGCTACAACTTTAAGTTTTAGATTGAATAAAGACTCCATAGCCCAAACAAAGGCACTGGGATGTAGTTAATTTTTCGAACTTCATAGATGCATAGTTGAGAAATAGTGGCAGAGATACATGCTCGACAAAAAAAAGAAGAGGTAAGTTACAACTAGTGGGAGCGAG
Source organism: Picea glauca (assembly GCA_000966675.3). NCBI lineage: Eukaryota > Viridiplantae > Streptophyta > Pinopsida > Pinales > Pinaceae > Picea > Picea glauca. Next base: position 119,544 of record JZKD02S0681587.1, on the reverse strand, counting down.
GTTCTTAAAGGTAAGGAACCTGATCTATTATTCTTATCACCTCCCAGGGAAGTTCTATCCTCGGTAGGAGCCAATGTTAACACCTAATTCTACACCCCTGCCCCTTCTCTCTCTCTCTCTTTCGTACCTTCCTAGAAATATTTCTTCTTAAGGTTGGTCAAGTTAATTTCCCATTTGTTCAATGACTTGGTTTCCCTTACTGTCTGGCTTGACTAATTGTTTGCACAAAGTTTTTTTGTTTTTCTTGAAGGATAAACACATATTTTGGTTTGAGTTTGAAATAATTGTCATCATATTTACCACTAATTGAGCATGCAGTAGGTCCACCAAGTCTTTTATGTGCGCAGGAGACATCCAGGTCCAACAGGTCCTTTGTAAGCTCAACAAGATTTCATAGAAAAAGGAAGCAAATCAAAGCAGTCCATTTCGGGCTTAGAATTTAAACCAAACAGACAAGTCAAATATTCAATGGTGTAGATCCAACAGTTGACGCAGATCAATGGCTCTCACCCATTCAAAGTCTCAAACTCACATGGGATTTAACAGGAATGACTCTGTGACTTTGACGTTTGGGAATCTGAACTTGCCATTGGTTCAAATCTTATGAAGTGTCCAGATGCCAAAGTGTTGAAGCCTCTGAAGTGTCGGAGCTCCGAAGCAGCAGGTCCCTGAAGCCTGAAGTGCTGAAGCACGCGACACTCATCCACTAAGATATGTGGCAGCCTTCTGGTGATGACACATGGCTTCCATATGGTCACTCTCTGGCATGTGGACATGTTAATGTTTTCCACGTCAGCTTCGGTAAATATTACCACATGAGATTTCTATCAAGAACAAGCTCAATATCCCGAACCCCGAAGAGATGGAGTCTCGAAATGTCAAAATTCCGAAGTGGCTCACCCACATTTATTGCATATTTGAAAGGTTTAAAAGGGGGATCCAAACCAGGAACGAGGAAATAACACGTCCGGACTCCAGAAAAGCGCAACACGACTTGCTTGTGTCCTCTAAAAGATAAGTGGGGGAAAGACACAACCACACTTCCAATTGTCTCCGGTGGCCTCCAACAGCGCGCGTGTGTGCCATGATCAATACAGACCTCAATTATGTCACTCTTGGTCATTTCTATCAGATCTCAGTTCGCTCCAACACATGCATCAATATTATATCATTGCCAGTAGCAGTTCTCAGTTATTTAATTGCATGATTCTTTTAGATTAAGGCATAATCAGTGGTATTTTTTTTGTGATGAGAACCACTCATTTTTATTTAAGTCAGGATCAAAGTATAAATTAAGATACTCCAGCCAGTTTTTAGTGAATTTAATAAGTTGTTTAACGACAGATATGGTAGAGTTAAGCCCCAGTTACACACTGGTTGAGGGCCTTTGCATTTATGATAAATATGCAGTTTTTGTATGTTTTGAGGGTTCAGTTTTTGGAGAAAAATAGAGGCAGCAAAAGGGCTGTACCAGCTCAGATAACTGTAAAGTTATATACCTAGTGAATATGTGTTGATGACAGTTGTTTTCTCTTATTCAAATATTTATGTGTTTAATATAGTCTTGAATGAAATTTTTTTGATGTGTGCAATGTACATTTCCTTATTCTTTTAACCATTGTCTTAGTTCATATTTTTGTTGATTTTGCAACCTATTATACAACTATTTTTTATCAAAATATCTACTATTTGGAAACCTGTTGAATGATTTTCATCTAGATATCTATCTAAGTCTTAAGATATTATTTTAATTCTTTATTCTCATATAGCAAGTGATTCATTGCATTGCTTGTTGTTGTTTCTTGTGTTTGTCTTTTCATATCCCCAACTGTCCATTAATATCCATACCATTAGCAAAGGAGAACCTACTTTTATACTTTGTGGCATGTCCAACTAGATTACCATCTTTGAAAACCTATCCTTAAGCTGACCAATGAAACCAATTTATCAAAAAACAAATCATTATAAACTTGAGGTGGCCTAGCTCTGCCCTTTATCAGTCAGCTGCAAACTTTAGGACCAAGAGACACTATCTTATTTACAAGGCTCGAGAAAGATAAAATATCGGCTCGTTAATAACACTCCTACTAACACTCCTGCTTGTTGTTTCTGGATATGTAACATCTTTGCTTTCCCATGGTAGATAGAGTTAGCGTAAGTGTAAATCTCACGACTTATAATTAATATTTCCAACTATCCCCCTTAATTATAAGTAGGTGGGATTAAAAAAAACACAAAAGAGTTTAGATCAAAATTTGAATTTACATATACTATCAAACATTTCTTAGTGTATCGACTACCAGATAACTGTGCAGTTTCTAAAATGCATCCCTTGACAAATATTTTGTGAAAATATATACAATTTGTTCTTTAGACCTTGAAAACTCTAATAAAATGTTTTGTTATTCACTATTTCTCTGATAAAATGATACCTTGTGTCAATGTGCTTGGTTTTCTTGTGAAAAGCATGATTCTTGGATAACATGATGGTGGAGTTGTTGTCACAAAATACTATAGTTGGTTCATGTTGTTCCTGCAGTAAACCCTTCAATTCTTCTCATCCAAGCTGCTTGACAAGCTGCGCTTGTAGCTGCGACGTACTCAACTTCTGCTGAAGAAAGAGTCTCAATGGTATGCTTCATTGATTCCCATGACACTATACGTGTTCCAAAATGAAATGTGTACCCAAAGATACTTTTCATGTCATCTATGTTGCCTCCACAATCGTTGTCAGTGTATCCAATAAGTCTGAAATATTCTAAAGTAGAATACTTAATGCCAAAATATTTTGTTCCATTCACATATCTCATAATCCTTTTACCTTCCTTCCAATGGGATTCTTTTGGAGTTTCCATGAACCTTGAAATTAGACTCACTCCATAAATAATATTAGGCCTTGTTTCTATTAAATACATAAGAATTCCTACCATCATTTTAAACATAGTGGGATCCACTTGGACCCTTCATCTTCCTAGCTCAACTTCAATCCTATTATGACAGGTGTTGCAGTTGTTTTGGAATTTATCATGTTGAATCTTTTCAAAATTTCATGTGCATATTTAGATTGTGAAATAAATATATCATCTTTGGACTGGTGAACTTAAATACCCATAAAATATCTCATAATCCCCAAATTAGTCATTTCAAACGCATCCTTCATGACTGACTTAAATTCTTCTATGCCAAAATCACCTGTAAAAATCAAATCATCTACATATAAGAAAACAATTAACATGTTACCTTGTTGATTGGATTTGATGTACAGTATTGGCTCACATTCATTTCTTTGAAATCAATTTGAATGAGGTAGGAATCTATGCAACTGTACCAAGTTCTGTGAGCTTTCTTTAATCCATACAATGCCTTCTTCAATCTATATACATTGTTTTCTTGTCCTGAAATATCATAGCCTTGCGGATATTCCACATATACTTCTTCTTCTAAATGTCCATTCAAAAATGTTGACTTTACATCCATTTGATAAACATGCCATTTTTTCTCCACAACAATGGCCACACAGTTTTGACTTTTTCCATGCGTGCACCTAGCGCAAATGTTTCATTGAAGTCTATTCCAGGTTGTTGTGTAAAACCTCTTGCAAATAAACTTGCCTTATGCTTCTGCACATTTCCATATGCATCTTTCTTTGTTTTATAAATCAACTTGACACTTATCAAATCCTTATATTTAGGTACATCAGCCAATTTCCATGTCTGATTGTTCTCTATGCATTTAATTTCTTCATCCACGTCTTGTGCCCATACATCATCCTTGACAACTTCTTCAAAAGTTAATGGATCATCTATTTGTGAAAATAGAGAAAATACTAAAATGAATTTGTTTTGTCAAAATTATAGATGTTGCACATAATTCTTTTCTTTCCTGGTAACAGACTTTCTAATGTTGGATCTGGAGATGTAGAGCTACTTGGACTACTTGTTGGAGTTTGTTGCGCTCTAGGTGTGGACTACGAACCTCCAGATCTCACTGGAGTAGTTTGAGCTAGTATTTGTGTCATAGTTCTAGGAATGGAAGGAACTACAAACCGATTTATGACTGGTGTTTGAACCACTTCCCCCTCTGTATCATCATGCCCAATAACATCAACAATTATAAATGTCCTTTCTATGCTTCCATCCCATGCTTCATTTTTCACAAATTGAACATTGCGACTGATTATGACTTTTCTTGCAATAGGATCATAAATTTTGCATGCTTTTGTATCTTCAAAGTACCCAAAAAATATACATTTATGTCCTTTGTTATCTAACTTCTTTCTCAACTCATCTAGAAAATGTGTTTATGCGACACAACCAAAAACTTTTAAGTGCGCAACATTATGCTTCATACCTGTCCAGGCTTCTTGAGGAACATTATTTCTCACACTCTTTGTCGGGCATATATTCATGATGTATACTGTAGTTTCTACCGCCTTAACCCAATACTCATTTGACAAATGTTTGGCTGCCAACATATTGTGTGCCATTTCCATGATGGTTTGGTTCTTCCCTTCTGCAACACCATTCTATTGTGGTGTATACCACATAGTAAATTGCTTATAAATACCATGAACTTCAAAACAGTTCTGAAAATATCTTGAAACATATTCACCTCCTCTGTCAGTTCTTAGAACCTTGATGTAATGGCCACTTTGATTCTCCACAAGTGATTTCAACAGCTGAAAACAACCAAATGAATCACATTTATGCTTTAGAAAATAAATCCATGTTTTCTTTATGAAATCATCAATAAATGTAAGAAAGTAGGTAATGCCTCCTATAGATAGTGTTTGCATTGGCCCACGGATATCTGAATTTACTATTTCCAATGAAACTTTTTCTCTATATGACTTTCCAACTGGAAATGAATCTATGTTGTTTCCAAAGATGCATCCTTCACATAATCTTTCTAGTCTTTCAATTAATGGAAAACCTTTCACCATATCCTTTGTATGTAGAATCTTTAGACCTCCAAAGTTTAAATGTTCAAATCTGAAATTTCACATACATGATTCATCCCACACTTCAGATTGGAATGTTGCCTACATCTATGAGCTATTGTCTTCTTCTTTCTTGGAACTACGCGTATTAAGTACCTGAATAGATCTGAAGATAAATTTCAAAATAACCAATAATATCAACAAGAATAATCCAAACCATTCACCAAATACTAAACACAAGAAATAGAGAAAACCCTTGAGGTAGGGTAACACCATATATTAATCCTTAGGGAAGGATAACACTCCCCAAACAATGCTTGATACATTCACAATATTCTTCATTATGTTTCATTACATTGCTTACACTTCTTTATATAGATCTCTCTATCTCCTAGGAGCCTTCTAGAGATCCTTTTCACATTTATTACATCTAACTACCATAGTGGGCATTTATTAATATAATGGACCTAGTCCACCTTACATTGAATGACCACATTCTCATATACTAAATGATTTCCACTAATAATAAATAACCATATTCCCATTGGTTACCTCCCTAGGTACCCCATATTACCTCCCTAGGTATACTACATTTCATCCCGCTTTACATGTTTTGTCCTCAAAACATGAGAAGAAACCATACAATATGACTGGATAAGCAATGTAGCCAACTAGTAGCAAGTATGACCATCCATCCATCCCAATGGAAGTCGAACATGATATCCATCTACTACCTTGCCACCCTGATATTGATCTACATTTTGCCGGTGTTTCCATGGGATTATTTTTCTAGCATGTTGTCTTCCTATAGTGCTAGTAGGCCTCCATGTACCTCTTGATCGATTTCTTTTCTGGTTCCCTGCTGATGCATAAATGTGTCAATGCATACGCCCTTGCCTTGATGATTGTTGCTTCTCTATATGATGTGGATGGAAATATACAACAACTGTAGGAATCTGTTCTTTTTTTTTCAAATCTGCAACACTTTGTGCCTTTGAGTCAATGACCTCCTTAGCTTCCTGATTATGTCCTTCATCTAGTTTTTCTTCATCTTCTTCTGTATAGTTTGCCTCTGATTCAACTTCAAACTCATAAATAACTTCTTTTCTAGCCTCCATGGGCCCATCTTTCTTACTAAGAGACACATCCTGCAATGTGATTTTCTTTTTCTTGTACCAAATCTTTATAAACTTCTTTTTCATATTAATATTAATTGTACCCACTGATTCCATCCAAGGATAGCCCAAAACAATATCTTCATCAGCCATATCTATAGCATGAAAATCATAATGCAACACATATTTGTCCATAGTGATCTTCAAATCTATAAAAATATAAACATTTTCACCCTCAACCTGTGTGTTTTGAATATTCTTTGCAGGAACTTGCAATCTATTAACTAATTGAATATTGATAAAATTTTGCTGGCAACTAGGGTTAATAGAAACAATGAGATTTTCTTATGAATACAACCATAAACTTGTAATATAAATTTTCCACATGAAAATAAACTCTTGGTGGTGTCTTTATCCTTACTCTTTATACGATACCACTTTTCTAAAAGTAATTTCTCAAGTGTTCCCTTAGAAAGTGACATCCACTCAAAATAGTGAAATGATTACCACCATATGAGAGCATCATCTTTGAAACCCCAGTCTACAAACAATTTCCACTTCTCTTTCCATAATGACTTTTGAGCTTGTATAAATTCTTCTATACTAGGGCCATCATCTCTTCCAGTAAAAAATATCATGCTTGGAATAAATCTTCAACAAAAGAAAAAGCTTAAAAATAACTTACTGTGCAAATCACGCAACTTTTTTCGGAAAAACCATAAAAAATAGTTGAATTTAAAATGCTCATAACTTTACTTCCTGGACTTTGTTTTGACTGGTTTTTTCTTTTAAATTGGGCAAGTTTCCAAGAGGAATTCAAATATCCAATTTTTTGGACCAAATTATGCTCATAAAGTTTCATATCTGAACCTGAAGTGTGTTGCCCTCTTTTTTCCTAGAAAACATCTGCAAAAAAGAGCCAAAAATTTATCCCCTTCTTTGGCCAAGGAAATTTCTCTGATACCAATTTTTAAGTACTTAAATAGATCTGAAGATAAATATCAAAATAACCAACAATATCAACAAAAATAATACAAATCATTCACCAAATACCGAACACAAGAAATAGAGAAAACCTTTGAGGTAGGGTAACACCATATATTAATCCTTAAGGGAGGATGACACTCCTCAAGCAATGTTTGATACATTCACAATATTTTTCACTATGTTCCATTGCATTGCTTACACTTCTTTATATAGCTCTATCTATCTCCTAGGAACCTTCTAGAGAGCCTTCTCACATTTATTACATCTAACTACCATAGTGGGCCTTATTAATATAGTGGACCTAGTCCACCTTACATAGAATAACCACATTCTCATATATTAAATGATTTCCACTAATAATACATAACCACATTCGCATTCGGTACCTCCCTAGGTACCCCATATTAACTCCCTAAGTATACTACAACGCACAATATTTTTTTCTTCTTTAGAATTGTGCACACTTATTTCTTCACTTTCTGCTTTGAACGCAATATCCAAGTGAACATCTTTTGCTTCATAGACATCTTGCACTTTTTTTCTCTTCATGGTTGGCTTCAATGTCAATGGAAACATTATGTTACTTGTCATCTAGATTCTTGCAATAAGATGATTGCTTAGATATCTATCCATAATCATACAGTGATTATCTTCCATGTAGATTCTATATCATTTTTGTAACAATTGTCACGTGCTCATTAAATTATTTTTTAGGCCAGAAACATAATACACATCAAGCATATTTTTCTTCTCCCCCTGTTTAGTTAGAATGTTAATACTTCCTTTACCTAAGATAGTGACTTGGATATTGGTTCCAAGTGTAACTTTAGTTTGGACTGACTTATCCAAACGAGAAAACAACTCTAAGTTTCCTGTCATGTGATTACTGCACCCTGAATCTAGATAGCATATGTCACATGGATTTTCTTGAGCAATGTTGCATTCATCTGGGGAGATTATAGGAATTGCTTCAATGCACGCCATAAACATAGGGTTGGAGGGACTATTTGTGCTATGTGACTGATATTGACCTTTCTTGTTATGATTATACTGTCTCTTTCTCCATTCATATGCACAATGACCATACTTTTTACAATAATGACACTAAATATTTGATTTATCAAATTTCTTATTACTTGGTTGACTATTATTTTTATTTTCACCTCTTCCACCAGTATTTCCAGGACTGCTATTGTGTCCTCTAACATAACTCCTTCCTCTGCCTCTAGAGTTAGCTCTCCCTGTTCCTGTTCCACGACTTATAGATGACTGCGTGAAAAATGCTTTCTCTAATCAAATATTTGATCTATTTAATCTGTGTTCATGATTAATGAGGCAGGCTTGCAGCTCATCTAGACTAAAATTACTTAGATCTTTGTTATCTTCTAAAGTCACAACAAGAGTATCAAATTTAGGAAGAAGACTCCTAGGTACCTTCTCAACAACCTTTCTATCCTCTATGGTTTTTCCATGAGACTTAATCTGATTTATCAAGCCAATAACATGGGTATAAAAGGAATCTACTGAATCTGAGTCTTTTGTTGATAGAGTTTCAAAATCTCTTCTAAGAATTTGTAGTTTTGAATTCTTGACTTTGTTCATACCTTGATAAGAAGATTGTAATATGTCTCATGCTTCCTTGGCTTGTTTTCTTGATGAAACTCTTGGGAGTATGCTCGCATGCATGGCTTGATGTAAATAAAACATTGTCCTTCCATCCTTTTTCCTTTTATCTTTCAAAACATTATTCTCAGCTTGTGTGAGGGCATTGTATGTTGCTTGATCTATTCGTTCCACATAACCATTTTCAACTATCTCCCATACATCTTGACCCTGAAATAATTCCTTCATGGTCAAGGACCATAACTCATAATTTTATCTTGTAAAAGTGGGAGGTTTCTCCGAAAAACCTACTCTGATACTAGATCTACAAACTACAACACACAGATAAACTCTGCGCAACGCAGTGGCAAATACCGCACAGTGAAATTTTCGTCATTGAACTCTTAAGACTTACCGCACAATTTCCAGACCATGTTGTAGACTACGTGTTGTGATGATAACACTTAATAAAATGATTTCTTGTCACAAAAACAAGGGTGTGCTATTCTTAGCATATGAAATCACAAACACAACGGAACTCATAAATATCCCACACACAAAATACTTGATATATATTAACAACCAGATGTTGCCTGCTATTTCAGAATACAAAACCATGTCTAGCTTCGGCTCTAACAACTTCTACAAACTTACAAAACTAGAGCTTGTGCTCCCAGACTTCTTCGACTCCTTACACAGCTGCTACTGCTTCTAATTCTAACTATCCACTTTGTTCTCTACATTCTCTGTAGATCGACTACTTACAGACTCAGACATATAAAGATGAAGACAAAGACTTCCTATAGAAGCAAACTGACTCAAGCAATTAAGACGACAATAAATACAACTGACTCTATCTGATTTACAAGGCTCCAGAGAGACAAAAGATTGGCTCATTAATAGTGCTACTGCTAACAATCCTGCTTGTCGTGTATGGATGTGTAACGTCTGTGCTTTCCCGTGACCGACAGGGTAAACGCAAAGATCACGACTTATAATTAATATTTCCAACATGGCCCCTGGTTTATTTTTCAAAGCAACTGGTCTCCATCGCCTGCAGTCGTGGAAAATCATGGTCTTGAAGGACCCCTGGCCCAATCTGTTACCACAGATCATAGAGGAAAAAATTGCACTTCGAATAGAGACAATATATAGCACACAGAGTTGAGCTAGTGCACACTGTCAAGTGCTTGAGCACAACTCGCACTATGAACTTTTTTGTGAAGTTAAGGGTTTCCTGCTTGAATTTGCTAGTTTCGTTGTGTGCTAGATTTGGTGTCATAATTGCTGCTTCTTTAGGGACTTTTCCCATTTGGGTTTTGTCCAGAAGAGTCGTTGTGTGCTAGATTTGGTGTCATAATTGCTGCTTCTT
>JZKD02S0681587.1:47867-84838 GCA_000966675.3 Picea glauca | reverse complement strand
AAATACAGTAACAACTTATGACTACAACAACAAAATTTCTGAAATTTTGTTATTTTTTTTTTATATTACTGCAATATTTCATTTTTTTAATGTTACAGGTGAATTTCATAACTTTATTGTTTGATTTATTGTGTCAACTTCTATCTAGGGTGACCGTGGCATACAATTACCTACTACATCTATCAAGGGTGACCGTGGAAAGGCACCCATTGTGCCTTAGTAGGTAAATGTTAAATACAGTAACAACTTATGTCTACAACAACTAAATTTCTGAAATTTTGTAATTTGTTTTTGGATATTACTCCAATATTTCATTTTTTAAATGTTACAGGTGAATTTCATAACTTTTGTTGATTGATTTATTGTGTCAACTTCTGTACAGGGTGACCGTGTCTGAAAATCACTCGCTACATTTGTCCATGGTGACCATGGAAAGGCACCCGCTATGCCTCAGCAGGTAAATGTTAAATACAGTAATACCTTATGACTACAATAATTAGATTTCTCAAATGTTAAAGTTCATCTCATTAATTGTATTCATTAATGTATTGTGGCATGGTCAACATGGGAAGGCTCCCACTGAGGATATTGATGAGGACGGAATATTTTTTTCCATTGACCTAATGACAATTGTAATGAAGGCCTTGAAGAAGGCTAACACAGAATATCTAGGTTTGCGTAGCAAAAGACCCCTGACACAGGAGGACAGGGAAAGAATTGTAGAGCTACAAAATACAATAACCAATTTAGGGGTAAATGGCATATTCACATATTTTTATCAACTATGACAATTTCATATCCATTTTTTTGTTTTATATTTTCTATATGATCTGATAAAGGAAAGTTTTCCGTTTGTAGGATTTTTTAAACGTCGTGCATCGAGAACCTGCTGATCCTAAAATTGCTATAGGTAACAATGATGGTCCAATGCAAAAAAAATGTTGACATAGAAAAGTGCAAGTGAGGATTTTTTAGCCTCCCGAGGTTCCCCTTGAATCCATTGATGAGCGCATTGATTTTGACTAGCATGACACACTGAAGCATGATGAGTCAGAGCCTGGGACTCCACATGAATCTGGAGAGGAACGTACTATAGATGGAGAGGAAACTATTATGCATGGAGTAGAACGAATTAAAAGAACCAGATCACAAGATGTCACCTTTTTGGTGGATGACACATCTGTTCCAATCAAGATTCAGAAGATTGCAGGTAATTGTTAATTAATTGATTCATTTTTTTCATGAAATTGAAATGGACATTTGTTGAGATTATTATAAATTAATGGATAACACGTTTCTGCAGAAAACAATGTTTTCTATAGAAACTTAAATGACAAAGCATTGGAGTTGTTTGGCCCCACCATTCGTACATGGTGGAATGGCCAAGATAGAAAAAAGAAAGATGATTTAATAGAGAACATGGTAAACTTGTTCGACGACACTTTCAACAAGAAGGTGGTTACAAAGTTAGCCGACGAGAATTTAAAATATACCAGGGCCCAGTATAGGGAGAAATTGCAATTATACCTCAAGCACGAGTGCCCTCCTATGGTTCTAGAGAAAGAGTGGAAGCCACTAATAGAGGATGCAAAGGAGAATTTGTTTAAAAAACAAGGAAGACATCCATGAGCTGGTCAAGCAAGGTACAACACATGTCATATTATCAGTGATATGATCATTTATGTTTTTCTTTCCTGTTTTAAGTAACAATTTCGATATCTATTTTTTTTCAAAAATTCCATATATAAGCTACCAGAGACCTCCAAAGAAACCAAGGCCAGAGTGGAAAAACATGACCATCATAAACTAGGTCATGGTGGTTTTGGAAAACTAAAAGCCCGAATAGTAAGATTTAAATGGTTAATTGTGGTTAATATTTATTTAACAGTAGTGAGCAACTATATGTTTTTGTTATTGGTATTTTTAATGGTGTTATGCATTGCAGTTAAATATGTTCGACATTGATGCCACCGTGGAGGACCTAAAGTTTGGTTACAAGCATGGTTTTAAAAGTATGATTGAATATAGAAAAGCTTGGGCAAGACTCCTTTCTCCCCAGCCATGCAGGTAAATCAAATGAATAAAGAAACCACAGTAACATGCTTGTAAATTCTATTCATATTTTATTATATCACCCTTAACTAAGTATTTATGTTTGTTTTCAAGCAACAGTGCTATTGTAGTAGTAAATCTAGCGGTATTCAGTAGTCACCATGTCATACAAGGGTGCACATGTCTAGTGATAGTGTAGAGCAGAGTACCCATTTCGGTATGTATGCTTCAGAATTAGAAATATTTACTGTGATTGTAGATATTTATTTCCCGACTTATACGTATATATTATCTTCTCAAAATTTAAGAGCATGTAGCTCAGGAGGGTGAACTGTGAGAGGATCAACCAAGTGGATAAGAAATTAATGCACCAACTTTCACAGCTACATAGACAGGTAAAGATAAATAGTGTAATGTTAATCAAAATAATGAATTAGTTATTTCAATTATATTTCAACATATTGATATGATCATTTTCGTTGTTGCGGTTCACGACCCTGAACAGATCCCTCGACACCCTTCTCAGCGACGTACCAGAAGTATGGTACAAGAGCGCACACAAACAATATAAGGACAGGGCACACGAAATACAATGTCCTTGGATGATTATGATACCCCAATTGTCAATTTTATGAATGTAAAAACACATAAATCAAAGAAAGATTTGAGTGGTATAAATTCATGACTTGTATTTGGATGTTTATCAATGTTTATATGTTCATATGCTTCAATGTTTATATGTTCATATGTTTTGATGACTATCTTAGTTATGCATGAATGTCTATATGTTTTCTATATAAACAAAATCATTTGTTGGGTATGGGGAATTGAGAGTGATGTGAGGGGGGGGAGGGGCCATATGAGCTTCCACCTTCACATGGTTGGTCATGTTCAATAGAGAATAATCTATTCTCGAAACAAAGATAATCTCATTAAGGTATGCGACCACTTAATTTTTTTCTAGAGTATTTTACATAACTAAATGCATGTTTATTTGCTTATATATTAATTACTCATATAAATAATTTGTCTTTTGTTATTCATGCAAGTCTTGGTGATGGAAATGCATCTCATGGAAAAATCTTATCAAGTTGTATGGGCTAATGGATCTAGTGAAAGGACAATGAAAAGGTAAGGGTTTTGACGTGTTTTTTAAAGTAGGCTTTATACTAGTAAAATATCACAATCCTCATGAAATGATACAATTTCATTTTTGGTAGACAAGCATCATTTGTTTTAACAAAGTATGAATCATAGACTGTGGGAAAAACCTTTTTTTGTATTCTTACATTGACCAATACAACTATAGGAGATTTTTAGTACAAAATCTTAACCACACACACACACACACACATAAACCCTAAGTAAACAAATGATAGAAGATAAAGGGAGAATATGTACTGATAGGAGTGAATGAAGATAATAATATGAATAATGGAGTGGAGAGTGAGTTACAGGTGAATCCTCCTGCGGACACACAGATTCCCTCTTGGTCTCTAGAATCCTAAGGCCAAGACAGAAAAGTGCTTAACATGGACACTGACATCCTTTTAGATCTAATAAAGCTAATATATGAAGGAGAAGAAGAAATATATGTACCTTATTAACGACGTTTGTCCCAGCAAATTCTAGGCTGAGCTTCGATCCTAAGATGCCTGATAGGTCCTGTAGAACAAACAAAGATACAATGGACTTCCTATTCTACTGACATTATCTCAAATATAGATCTATCTATTGAAGACAAACTCATGTGGAACAAACATAAGTTTGAAAGAAACAGGCCAAGCATTGATATATTGATAAGAACAAGTAAAAGTACTTGCAATCCTTTGATGAAGGTGCAACATCTTCTTCTAGTTCTCCTTGTCCAACCCCTTTGCTCAAGTAATCTACACTGATTTCTTTGATGACATCTCACTCATGAGATCATAAGTTTCACATCTCCAATCTTTTCTGTTAATACCACTTATAGGATCATAAGTTTGGTATCAATCTCTAGTCTCTCCTTTTCCTTTCACCATGAGGAGGCCTCCTTATATAACCTTGGAGAGGCCCAACCACTTGAGAGATATTTGGGATGAGTTGAGGATTCTTCTCCTTCAATTGAGGATCTTCCTTAATATCATGCCTTGACCTTCTATTCGAATCCAACCACCTTCAAAAATTGAGGGGATTCTTCCCTGTTTTAGCTCAACAAACCAAAAATCCTCTCAGAAAAGGTAGCGCTCCCCCAAAAGGTTACACAAAGTGTTTGAACACTCCCCCAAATAGGCCTAGGGAGCACTAGCACTCCCTGATAGTGGGTAGGGGAGTGCTACCCTCCAAAATCCATTTTTAAGTGGTTTTTCAAGTGGAAAAAGGCTTGTATATAGCCACTGAATATACAATGTGGATCTATACTCCCATGACCTGAAACGATCGTAGTCATGAAGAATACATAGTGGATCTATGAGATGACAAGACATAGCCACGACCAATAAAAAGTGGATCTATGTAACAATATATATGTCGTAGTTCAAAAGAACTCCTTCGCAACCTAGGCAAAGTATACATAAGAGTGAAAAATCAACCCAGGTTCTTCTTACCAATCTCGATGTAGTACGAATCTAACCATCTGAATAGATGTCTTGATGTTGAACATGGCATAAACTACTTGATTACTATTCAATGAGGTAAACCATTAAAAAGTGCGAGGGAGATCACCATTGATGTCAATGATTCCACAGGTACTCTAGTACATTCCAACGAATGTGAATAACTGTGCTTAATTCGAACATCCATGGAATCATCCGATCAAAGGTCAATGATGTAAACCCACTGTCAAACATGAGGAGGCCTGTCATTAAGGCATGCAGGTCCCAAGGTACTAACTGGTTTCTAAGTCTAGTTCCTGGATAATGTGTTGAAGTCGACAGAAATAGACTCTTCGAAGGAGGGCCTTGATGTATCCCCCATGAATGACACGAAACTGACACATATATGTAATTGGTAGATCAAATGAACATGGACTAACATGGGTATTGAAACAAGATATTTTTGATGGCTGACTCTCGAGGTAGATACTTCCCTTGAACACTAAGGTACAATAGCAAAAACGCGACATGGACCAAAACTTGATGATGTAGTGGATGTTGTGACTTTCGTTAGGTGACCCAAAGGAGTAAAAGAAACTTAGAGGATTGGCTCAATGCATCGGTTTAGCAGATTAAAATGCGTGCAAATACAAAGTGACATTTTCAAGGGTGACCGTAAGAGTTACTGGTAGTGTTCTAAAAAACTGTTTGGTTTTCCTCTTTCAATTTCCCCCCATACAGATAGACGAGTACATGTTCGATATGACTCACCTTCAGTAAGTCCCTCTTACTCTGTTTAATGAACTGGAAGAAGTAAGGGTATTTTAACGAGTCCATAGAAGGTAAAATCGGTTGTTTTTAATATTTAGAGAGTTTGAAAATGACTTAAAGATGACTCTAATGTTGTCCTTTTTTGTAATGTTTGTCTCGCAAGGCCGAAAAAAGAGATAAATTATCACTCAAAAGATGTCATTTCAAACCTTTTAATGAGTGGGAAAGGAAGCAAGATCACTCAACAATCTTTTCATGTTTAGAGAGTCTGAAAAGAGCTCAAAGACGACTCCAAGGGGTTCCTTTTTCATATATCCATGTGAGTCCGAAAAAGTGATAAAAGTCTACTCGGTTACATTCGCATGTTTTTTCGAGCACGAGAAAAAACAAAGACTAAGCTCGGTATGCCCCCAGCTTGAAATCTAGTGGCTTAACTCTAGAATGATCATCAAAGGATGGAGACATGCCTTCCAAGCTTCAATTCATTCATTGACTTTGAGGTTGTCACCAATTTCTCTACTATATGGAGAAAAAGGATAAGAGTGGACAAAAAGAAGGTTCAAGAGAGGTGATTGTTTCATTTTTTAATGAGCTTGACATAGAAAAAGAACTATGATTAGGGCTTCGGGTTCAATCCTCAGATTTTTGTTTCATATTTTAATGAGATTGCTACAGAGAGGAAAACTATGCTCATGTCTCTGGGTTCAATCCCCAGATTTATGTTTCATTTTTTAACAAGCTTTCTATAGAGAGGAGAAACTATGCTCATGACCTCTGTTTCATTTTTTAACGAGCTTTTTATAGAGAAGAAAAACTATGCTCGTGGACTCTTCTTAATCATGGCTTCCAAGAGAATAACACTCTGGAAAGACACCATGTGAAGGGACAAAACTCAGTCATGGCTTCCAAGAGAATAATGCTCTGGAAAGACACCATGTCAAGGGACAAAACTCGGTCATGGCTTCCAAGAGATATTCACTAGATCGAATAAAATCACTCTGGAAGGAACACATGTCGTGGGTTGTGATGGGGGTAAGGAGATTAGGCTCCAATAGCCCTACCGAAGAGATCACCATGTCAACTACCTGATCTAAATCATCGGAAGCTGAAGGCGTGGGAGACAACAAAAAATCAACATCAAGAGGGAAGATAGAGTGTATATCTCCCTGAATTTATTCACGAGGGGGAAGAAAAGAGGATCGATGATGGTTATCAGCCCGAGGTATCTCATCAATTCTCAGTATTTCCTTAATAGATTCATCAGAGGGAAAAATTGGGGAAATGTAGTCAATTGCAGACAACAAGTAATTTAACCATGATGGCATTGAGGAACTATCGGGTGCCAAGAGATGTTGGTCATCTGAGGAGGGAGAGACGGATTGAATAGAAACATATGATGTTTTATATGGATTAAGTGGCATGGTGTCACCTAGTGCATCGAATTCCAAGGGACTAGGTACAATCCAAGGGTCAAATGATTCCAAAGATTGATAAGTTGTGGTCAAAATCATATTGACGGTGGAAATATGATGTGTAGTCGGTGAAAGTGGTGTAGGGAAGGTACCCATAAGGCTGTAATATTTAAACAAGCCAACTCTAACCCTTTCATATGTAATCTTGTGATCTCCCAAGAATGGAATATTGTTGGTAGCAGGAGCGTGAGTGTCAGGTGCATAGAAATCTAACTGATCGACACTGACAATTTTTCCCTGATGAGGGAATTGTACACATAGAAACACCAATGAGGAAACGACAATCATAGCATAAAACCAACTCCTTCCAAGTAATAAGTTGTAATCGAGGGGATAATCAACCACCTTGACATCAACAGTGATGATTTTTCCACCCAACTGGATAGGCATGGACTGTAAAATCCCATGGGGATGAAAACCTCACCCATCGAATGCGCATAACATCGTTGGGGATTTTTTAAGTGCGAGTGATTTTAAATTTTTCCAACATGCTAAAGACATGACACAAGTAGAGGCTCCCTCATCCCAGATGGTTCGGTGAATTTGTTGATTGTGAACAACAACATCAATTTGGAAAGAAAGTTGGTGGGAGATTCTAGATGTATAATTGTCCAGGTTAAACATGATATGGTTGGACGAATTAGGATCAATAGTGCCAATAGCAGCCAAGAGAATTCTACGCTGACTGGGGCAGTGTTGTAGAACTTCTAACGTAGACATAACACACGATGCTTGAGCCAATGTTTAACGATGTTGTAGTTCTAGGCGGCACATGAACTAGGATTAAAGGTAGATTTATGGATAGTGCTCTTAGGAGGGTGTAATATAGAGTCAAACGTAGGTTTCTCAATTTGAAGTGGTCCAGATGGAGGATTAACTGATGGAGGACTAACGGAGGATGGTGATGGATCCAGTAAAGTATCGATATCATTAGTGACTTTTCATGTGTCAGGTTTAACTGATGTGTCATATGTATTAGAGCGAGTGGTCAAATTAATCCCATTAAACATATAAATATGTGCACTTGTCGAGGCCTCATCATGAGGATTTATATAACTTCCCCCAGGAGAGGGGGTTTGAGCAACCATGGATTGTTGTTGTGGAAAAGGATGAGTAAGCACAACAGGTTGTGAATTTCCTTGGAAAATTTTGGCCACTTCATCATTATGCGGACAGTCTTGAGTGTAGTGATCATCTCCACAAATGATACACAGGAATTTCAACTTCTGTTGTGGTTTCTTTTCGGTAGCAGGTGTTTGAGATTGATTTTTTGGTTGTTCGTTGTTATTAGTATTTTTTTATTTACTTTTTTCCTTCTTCTTACCTCCGGATTGTTGTGAAGAGGCAGATTGAATTGCATTCACCTCATAAATGTGAGTTTGGGGGGAGGTAGAGGAGAGTGTGGTCGACTGGGAAGTATATTGAGTTTTGATGGAACCGATAAAACCGTCTACATGAGATGAGGATGAAGGCTTGGATGGATCGGCATTAGCTTGAGCAACATTCAAAAGAAACTCATACAAAGTATCAGGTTGCGAATAAACCAAATCTAAGTACTGAGCCCGAGCAATGGTTTCTTCCTCGGTGGTTGTGCCACCCATAGTGAAATCATGAGCAATCAAGGGTAAAAGTGATTTAGTAAACCACTCCACCAATAATGGGTCAGGAATGATTGCTTTGATCATCCTTCATCGTCGTCTCCACTCATGAATATGGTCAGAGATATGCATGGAGTCAATTTGATGAAGGGAGGTCAAGAGTTCAGTACCCGTCTTGTAGTGAATAGGTAGTTGAAAGCACATGAGGAAATACATGGCAAGGGAGTTGAAATCATGAAAAGAAGCACGTGGTAGTTCAATATACCACTTTGCTGTAGAGCCCGTAAGTGTTCGCTGGAAAAGACACAAATGTATAGAATCATCCATGAGGGAGTTTGATGAACACCACAAATGGAAAGTCATCACATGGTTATTTGGATCTTCTCCATATTTTCTGTCAAATTTCGGAATATTAGAAGGAAGTTTAGCTGGAATAACTGGCCAAACCGATTAATGAGAAATAGGATCATTGGTTAACCGAGACAAGTCTGGGAGATCTAGAGTCGCAAGGAAAGGTAGTTGTCGGTTAACTTGAAGATGATACTAGTGTGGCATAGGAACACTAGTAGGACCATAAACTGGGTTAGATGGATAATTGTAACCAGTAGGTCCTCCTACATATGGTTGTTGTTGACTAGGATAAACAAGATTTGACGATGGCTGAGAAGCATTTTCATAACCCGATGGGTTCTAAGCATTATAAGTCGGGTGATTTGCTTTCCCATAAAGAGGATAAATTTTTTTCCCTTGAGGACGGTAAGAAGTAGATCCTAGAGGTAGATACACATTAGACCCATGGGGAGGATAAACATTAGACCCTTGGGGAGGATAAGGTTGTTGTCCTTGAGGACTCTAGGTGATGTTTAGGATGCCCAGATAAGGTTGTCCATAAGATGGTTCTCAAGGAACAGGATTTGATACTCCTCCTTGTGGGTTATGATATGAGTGCCCCCCAACATGGGGTTGGGTAAATGTGCCTCTCAAAGATACTCCCAAGGATTGTGAAGGTTTTCTAGCAAATGAAGGTTGCCCCCCTCCCAACAGTGGATTAACAATCGAGGCATGGATGGCAAACGGAGGTTTCCCTCCAAGAGGAACATGAAAAGAGGGTTGTACCCCGGGAGGGGTAGGCCCACCATAGAACGATGGTCTTCCAAGAGGGATAGGCCCGCTAGATGGCAGTTTCCCTCCAGTCAGTTGTATTTGGCTGAAAATGGTCTGCATTCTCTAGTGCAAAGATGTCCCAGCAAGATCATGCGGAACATGTGGAGTTGTAGAGTGAAAGTTTGTAAAAGTGGGGGTAGGGATTGAAGTCCCTTGGGAATGAATAGAGGTGATGAGTCCAACATTAGGATGGAGTTGTGTTGTTGTAACAGTAGGGTTAATGACCTGATCGATGGGGTGATTCATAGCTTGACCGGATGGTCCCGTTTCAACAGGAGGGTCATGAGGATGAAAGGGTTGTCGAATGGATTCAAAATGCTCATAGAGATCGTGTCCTAATGAAGTCCTCCATACATAATGATCAGGTGTGGGATTTGTATCTACTATAGTGCTAAGATGAATAGGAGTCCTATACTCATCACCAAAGATTGGTTCTGTGGATCCCATATATGTTTCGGTAAAATATCTCTCAGGTAACTGTGGGACCTCTTCGTCTATGACATTCCCAAGGGATTCTAAACAAAGTAAAAGTGGTTTGAGAGGGGTTACTGACACAAATGTGGTGCAAGGAGTGGGATTCTCAATCATAACCAAAGTTCCTTCTTGATTGTCTAATGGAGGAGTAACAACACTCCCATCATCAGATTGATTTTCTACCTCTCCATGATAGTTGTCCTCTGGAGGGTTAGGAGGTAAGGGTTGGTAGCCTTCCGGAGGCATCCCTTGCATCCTACACGATCGGTGAAGAAGTTTATCGTCTACAGGCTCAATTTTTGAGATAACAGTACACGCTGAAAATCTAGGGCCAACTAATGAAAAGAAACAACATACACTAATAAAATCTAGGAATCAAAACCAAGAAAACAAAACTTCTCTCGATGATCGTACTAGTTGGTGATGAAATCCAACGTTACGTGATAAAGTCAAGAAGGGTCTAGGATATGGTCGAATAGTTACAATGGCAACCTACTTAACGGAATTTCACCTTGGTGCAATATTCCATGCAGTAATTGTGGATTTACCCTCCAAAGAGCCTGGGTGAATTTGACCAATGTTTGTTCCAAGTACAGTGAGACTTCTCTTCACCGTCACCTCATGTAAGTGTTAGGGTCCTAACCCACACATAGGTAGAACAATATATTCATATGTAATAAACGTCAATATTAATAAGGCCTTTCAATAAAATAGAATAAGGCAGATGTAAAAAGACCTAATAGAAGTTTCTGCTTCTAGAAGGATCTTCCTCTAGATGCTTCGTTTTAGTATAAATAGGAGTCGAGGGTATGAGAACCCTAGCTTGGATATTATTGTAATAGATCTCTACTCAACTGGAGTTTTCCCCCTCGAAGAGGCCCATGAACATTGCTTTCAGATTCAAAGTGTTATTTATGTTGTTATTCTTATATCATTTCAGTGTTATTGTGGTGAATGTTCTGGTTATATTGCTATTATTTCGCCATTACTAGCATTTTATTTCTATTCTGAATACATTTTATATCTGGTATATTACAAGTGGTATCAGAGCACTTTCCTTGATAGAAAGTGTGTGTTAATTTTTTTTCCAGGGTAGATACATATTCCGGCATCTTTAAGCCACATAGATCTTTCGTTACACACATAAACCCACGGTTGAGGGATTCATACACGCAGGAAATACAAGTGGTACTTAAGCACGCATATGTTGGCCACCTTTGTAACCCCTGTTGGTACTCCTTCGAGTGGTAGCACATCAGAAAACACCTATGTATGGATTGGCCTAGATTACCTAAATCTCTCTTTAGATAAACTGATCGACCGCCTGACTGCTATAGTGTCACCGAAAACAACACTCGGGAAGATACTCTCTAGTACCTGGGTAGTTGGGTAGTACAACTAAGGGTATGGTCTATCCTCCTTAGTTAGTGCCCTGAGATATTGGGCTGAGTACTACTGTTGGACCCCGCACGTATATCAAAGAGCTATAGCACATAGAAAACCCTTGTCTGTATAACCCTTGAATACCTAACCCTTGGGGAGAAGAACATAAACAAATTAAAACAGATAATATCTATTGTCGCGCAAATGTGTTCGGGTTGCCAAGTAAATACACATTTATTTATGGTTAAGAATTTGGGAATTTCCTCTCTGTAGTATTCTTCAGATCGAAGTATAACTCCGTAAAAAAAAAAAAAAAAAAGTCCGGAAATTTTTTCACCGTTATTTCAGACCTATTCCATTGGATTCATCTCTTCGCCCTTATCACATTCATCCATATCATTTTTTCGGAAAAATTTTTTTACCCCGCCTGCCCCTTTTGAGTTCCCCCATCCTCATGGCCCATACTTGTAGCCAAGACTTGGAAGATCACTTCAACACCTTGCAATATGGTCTCATTGAGACCCAACAACAAGTGAAACAACTCAGTGCCAATGTTATCGCCATTAATACAACCATGCAGTATTCAATGGGAAAAATCAAACAAGACCTCACCACCCAACTTGAATCAATATTTTTGGCACTCTGCACCAAATTGCATATCCCTACAGACAACCCTTCCTCTTCCTCACCCCCACATACTGAAGGTGACCATTCCTCTTACTCTCATACCTTGCAGAACCATCACTTTCGATGTGACCTATGCCTTCCACGGGTGGATGTGACCAAATTTGATGGCTCGGATCCCACTGGTTGGGTAACCCAAATGGAACATTACTTATCTTTATATATCATTACATATGACTTGGCCAAACTCCAGTATGGTGTTCTCCATCTAGATCAAGAATGTTGGCAATGGTGGCAATGGAGAAAAAATTCGCGTCAAAGGGTATATTGCTTGGACACAATTTGTGGCATAGATTTATGAACTCTTTGACACTGACACCAACCATTTGGTCCATTTGACAAATATGAAACAATTAGGAACAATGGAAGACTTTATAGCTTCATTTGAGCACCTGGATTTTAGAATAGAGGGCATGTTTGATGCTTTTTTCCAAGAGTGTTTTATCAGTGGCCTCAAGGATGAAATTTGGGCCCCTGTCCTCATGGCTCGGCCTGAGAGTTGGGTGGAGGTTACCAAAAGAGATAAAGAAGCACAATAGGTTGTATATTCTCAAAACTGCAAAACCTCCTTCATCCCTCTCCCTAAACTAGTAAATCCCAATGCTCCCTCTGCTCCACTAAAGATCCAAAAATTGACCCAGGCTGAAATGGATAAACACCAACTCAAAAGCCTTTGTTATAACTATGATGACAAATATTTCCTGTGCCACAAGTGTAAAGAAAAAAAAAAAAATTATGGCCATCTCCGAGGAGATTTCAGAAGAAGATGAAGAAACTCCCTCTATGTCTAAATCACCTAAATCCACTGACATAACCCCTCCCTCAGACCCTCCCGAAGTAGAACCAGTCATTTCCCTCAATGCTCTCACTAGCTTCTCCACTCCCCAAACACTCAAGATAATCAGTTACATCAAGCATCGGAAGGTCATCATTATGGTTGATAGTGGTAGCACCCATAATTTTATGCATCGCTGCATTTCCCAAGAAACTCATTGCTACATCCATGCCATCAATAATTTCCAAATCATGATTGCCAATGGTGGTTCAATGAAATCTAGAGAGCATTGTGAAAATGTGCATCTCCAAATTGGTGACTACCACTTGAAATCCCATATGTTTGCTATTGACATGGGAGGTTGTGACATTGTGTTGGGTGTAGACTATCTAAGGACTTTGGGTCCCATTCTCATGGATTTTAAAGACTTAACCATGCAATTCGACCAGGAGGGCCACTAATATAAGTTCCAAGCAATCACCACCAATTCACCTGAGATCATTAGTTCCCATCGCATGGAAAATATGCTCAAAAAGGGTCATTCTGGTGTTATCACCCAACTCCATGCCATACAAGAAACAGAGACACCCTCGGTACCGCAAGACCTCCAAGCCATCCTTTCTAAACATCAATTGGTCTTTTCCACTCCCAAGGCATCCTCCTTCCCGTGGTGTTCATGATCATTCCATTCCCCTTGTACCAGGAATCCTTCCTCCTAATATTCGTCTGTATCGTCACCCCTTTTCCCAAAAAAGTGAAATTGAGAAAATGTTCCAGGAACTCCTTAATCAAGGCATTATCCTCCCTAGTACGAGCCCCTATTCATCTCCTGTGGTCATGGTCATGAAGAAATAAGGTTCTTGGTGAATGTGTCCTGACTTCCATGCCCTCAACAAACTTACCATCAAAGACAAATTCCCCATTCCTGTCATTGATGACCTCTTGGATGAATTGAGTGGCGTCCAATTCTTCACTAAACTGGATCTTCGTTCGAGCTACCACCAGATATGTATGAAAGAGGCAGATATCCCCAAGACTACCTTTATAACTCATAAGGGCCACTATGAGTTTTTGGTCATGCCCTTTGGCTTGTGTAATGCCCCCTCCACCTTCCAAAGCCTCATGAATCATGTCATCCATCCTTTTCTCCGCAATTTTGTCTTACTTTTCTTTGATGATATCCTCATCTATAGAAAAACTTGGAAAAACCGTCTTGCTCATGTGGATCGAGTTCTCTATCTACTCTCTCAGCACCAACTTTTCCTGAAATAGTCTAAATGTGCTTTTGACGCCTTAGAAGTAGAATACTTGGGTTATATGGTTGGAAAATATGGCATCGGGGTGGATCCTAAAAATATTGAAGCTATGCAAGAATGACCTCACCCAAGGACTCTTAAGAGCTTGCATGGATTTCTAGGCTTAACAAGGTATTATCGCAAGTTTGTTAAGAATAATGGGAAGATTGCAACACCTCTGACTACTCTCCTAAAAAATAACTCTTTCACTTGGACTCGAGTCGTTGCTCAATATTTTCAAACCTTGAATATGGCCATGTGCACCACTCCAATCCTTGCTCTTCCCGATTTCACAAAGACCTTTGTGTTGGAATGTGATGCCTCAGGGAAAGGAATTGGTGTTGTCCTTATGCAAGAGGGTTGACCTTTGGCCTTTACCAGCAAGAAAATATCTCAAAGAAATCTAGGCAAATCCATCTATGAAAAGGAAATGTTGGCTATTATGCATGCCATGGATCTATGGCATCCTTATCTATTGGGACAACGGTTCCAAATTAAGACAGACCATCAAAGCCTCAAGTATTTTCTGGAACAATGCATTTCCTCCCTAGAACAACAAAAATGGGTGACTAAACTCTTTGGATACGATTATGAGATCATTTATAAGAAAGGCAAAGACAAAGTGGTTGCAGATTCACTTTCCCAAAAATATGAAGATGAAGGATCCATTTTTTCTCTTTCATTCATTGTACCAGATTGGCTCCAAGTCATTTGCCAAGAATGGCTACAAGATCCCAAAAGTTCGTAGTTGATCTAGCAATTGCAGTCTAATGCT
Source organism: Picea glauca (assembly GCA_000966675.3). Taxonomy (NCBI): domain Eukaryota; kingdom Viridiplantae; phylum Streptophyta; class Pinopsida; order Pinales; family Pinaceae; genus Picea; species Picea glauca. Next base: position 69,822 of record JZKD02S0681587.1, on the reverse strand, counting down.
CCATATTCCCCAGGGTACTCTTGGTTCCATGAGGAACTTCAATACAAAGGTCATTTGTATTTAAGTAAACAATCAAAGCCTAAATCCATGGTACTTTATGAGATTCATGCTACACCCACAACAAGGCACTCTGGGTTCACCAAAACCTATGATAGGGTCAAACGTTCCTTTTTCTGGGATGGCATGAAACATGACATTGGTAATTTTGTAGCTGAATGTGTCAACGCAACAAGGGAGAAACATTCAAATCATCAGGAACACTACAACCAATCCCGATTCCACCTATTATTTGGAAGGATATTTCTATGGATTGTATTACCGGCTTACCCAAATTGGGAAATAAATCCATCATCATGGTCGTTGTTGATCGCCTTTCCGAGTATGCTCATTTCTTCACCCTTCAACACCCATTTACAACATCCACTGTGGCTCAAATATTCATGGATCAGGTCTTCAAGCTCCATGGCATGCTGCACCCTATTGTTTTTTATCACAACCCAACTTTCACAAGCAATTTTTGGCAAGAATTGTTCAAGATACAAGGCACAGAATTGCATCTTAGCACAACTTATCATCCCGAGACTAATGGCCAAATGGAAGTTGTCAACAAGTGTTTGGAAACATATTTGAGGTGTTTTTCCTCGGAAAAGAAACATCAGTGGGATCAATGGTTACCCATAGCTGAATGGTGGTACAACACTTCATACCATACAACTACACGCATGAATCCTTTTGAAGTGGTATATGGACAAAAGCCACCTTCAATTCTCTCATACTTATCGGGTGCCTCGAAGGTCCAGGAAGTTGAACTAACACTTACAGCTCGAGAGGCTATTCTCCATACCCTCAAAGAGAAATTGGTCATGAAATAGAATCACATGAAGCAAAAGACAGATCAAGGTTGCTCTGAATGTCAATTTGCAGGAGGGGATTAGGTGTTTCTTCGACTGCAACCTTACAAGAAAACTTCCCTCAAGGCCAAGCATTGTTAGAATCTAGAGCCCAAATTTTATGGTCCTTATACCATGCTCAAGCATGTGGGACAAGTCACCTATCATTTATCTTTTCCTAGCCATTCAAAGCTACACCCTATTTTTCATGTTTCATACTTAAACAAGGTGATTGGAGCTAAGTGCCAAATTCAAACCAACCTTCCAGAGTTAGTTGAAGAAGGATCCATTTGGCTACAACCAAAAGAAGTTTTGGACTAGCGTGAGCATTGCCTACGTTAGAGAACCATCAAGGAAGTGCTAGTTTGGTGGAAAGATACAACTCTAGAAGATTCCACTTGGGAACCAACTACCATTCTGCAACAATTTCCTCATCTCAAGCCTTGAGGACAAGGTTGTTTTTAAGGGGGTGGACATGTTAGGGTCCTAACCCTCACATAGGTATAACAATATATTCATATGTAATAAAGGTCAATATTAATAAGGCCTTTCAATAAAATAGAATAAGGCAAATGTAAGAAGACCTAATAGAAGCTTCTGCTTCTAGAAGGATCTTCCTCTAGATGCTTCTTTTTGGTATAAATAGGAGTCGAGGGTATGAGAACCCTATCTTGGATATTATTGTAATAGAGCTCTTCTCAAATGGAGGTTGCCCCCTCGAAGAGGCCCGTGAACATTGCTTTTAGATTCAAAGTGTTATTTCTGTTGTTATTCTTATATCATTTCAGTTTTATTGTGGTGAATGTTCTGGTTATATTGTTGTTATTCTTCCATTACTAGAATTTTATTTCTATTCTTCATACATTTTAAATCTAGTATATCCCAGTAAGTACCTAAAGATTATGGAAACTAAGGACACCAACTCGCAGTCAGCCCCTGGGCGGATATAGTCGATAGTCCAAACCGAACATATGGGCAGGATAACAAGTCTGAAATCAACTCGATAGGCTCCCACACATAATCATGGGTATACCCTCAAGTGACCCCCAATATACAATCCAACCACTACAAATAGTTGAACCATGGAGGGATAATCCTCGTAATTCTCCTGAATGCGACCTCGTGCATAACCCCTGTGTGAGAGGGGGATTCCAGAAAGCCTATACGACAATTATATTTGACTTTACCTATCTCAGGATGCTAATTTTTGTTTTGAAAACTTTGGAGAGTTGTACTCACAGCCTAATCCAAAGTGCTAATCCTAGTCTAATGTTGGTGGAAGATCCTAAAAACAAAATGTTCTAGATAATTTTTAATTAGCGTTCATTTTGCAACTGTTCTTTACTCAAAAGGTGTATGAAAGTGAAACTGATGGTGTTATGACTCAATTTCCCAAAAATGCATAAAAGATGATAAGCAATCATTTCTTTTGATGAATGCCTATTTAAGGTAAAGAGAAAGAGTTGTTTTCACTATCAAACACTAAGATGAAACATCCTCATACAATTGTTTCTCAATCAAATCCAATGTAATGCTAAACAATTTCAAAAATTCCTTCTAATATCCAAACCAATCACTAAAATATGTCCTTTTTCTTATATGTGAATGATAATCAAATGTAAAACTTCTAATGTCAATTAGAATTCAGGATTAAACGATCAAAATAAATCCTCACATAAACAAAAATACACTCTCGTTGTGAATAAACAAGAAGGACAAAGATAACCAAATTTGCAAACAAAAACCAAAAACCTCAAACAAAAGAGAAATGTTGGAAAACTTACCTCAAAGATCGAATGGAAAGGTTCACAGACCTTTGGATTTCCTCACAAAATCTTTCACTTAAACAGATAAATGAGGAGAAAACAACAAGTTAACTCTAGGCCAACAAATACGAAGAGGGACTTCAAGGCAAGGAAAAAAAATGTCAAGTTTCCAAACAAAAGAGGATGAATTATCAGAAATAAGGTGTTGAAGGAAAATGACAAAGATGTATTGAGAATATGAGACTCTGAGCAAGTCAAAAAAACAAAAACTAAACCCAGAAATTGAAAACCTAGAGGATTTTTCACAGAAAAGGGTGTAGTGCTCTAGTGTAAGGGGAACCAAAGTGTTCCAACGCTCTATGTAAGACCACCAGGAAGTGTTAACTCTCTGATAGTAAGGGTAGGGGAGCGCTCTGCTTCAAAAGTTCAGAAAAATGCCCAGAAACTCAAAAAATCAAGAAAACTCAGTCAATCAAATTGCATATGATGAATCAAGAGCCAATCAATCAGATCTAAGAATCAAAGAGACAGTATGGAGAAGGTCAAATGAGTGGGAAAAGGGCCAAAAAAAATCTAGGAATGGAAACAAAAATCAGAGCTCCTCCCCAGCAGAGTCACCAATTTCTGTTACAGGTGAATCCTCCTGTGGAAAAGCAGATTCCCTCTTGGTCTCTAGACTCCTAAGGCCAAGATAGAAAAGTGATTAATATGGACACTGACATCCTTTTAAATCTAATCAAGATAATATACGAAGGAGAAGAAGAAATATATGTACCTTATTAACAACATTTGTCCCTGCAAAGTCTAGGCTGAGCTTCGATCCTGAGTTGCCCAATAGGTCCTGTAGAAAAAACAAAGATACAATGGAATTCCTATTCTACTGATATTAGCTCATATATTTATCTATATACTGAAGACAAACTCATGTGGAACAAACATAAGTTTGAAAGAAACAGGCCAAGCATTGATATATTGATAAGAACAAGTAAAAGTACTTACAATCCTTTGATGAAGGTGCAACATCTTCTTCCAGTTCTCCTTGTCCAACCCCTTTGCTCAAGTAATATACAATGATTTCTTTGATGACATATCACTCATGAGATCATAAGTTTCACATATCCAATATTTTTTGTTAATACCACTTATAGGATCATAAGTTTGGTATCAATCTCTAGTCTCTCCTTTTCCTTTCACCATGAGGAGGCCTCCTTTTATAACCTTGGAGAGGCCCAAACACTTGAGAGATCTTTGGGATAAGTTGAGGATTCTTCTCCTTCAATTGAGTATCTTCCCTAAGATCATGCCTTGACCTTCTATTCGAATCCAACCACCTTCAAAAATTGAGGGGATTCTTCCCTGTTTTAGCTCAACAAACCAAAAATCCTCTCAGAAAAGGTAGCACTCCCCCAAAAGGGTACACAAAGAATTTGAACGCTCCCCCAAATAGGCCCAGGGAGTGCTAGCACTCCCTGACAGTGGGTAGGGGAGCGGTGCCCTCCAAAATCCATTTTTGAGTGGTTTTTCAAGTGGCAAAAGGCTTGTACTGCTTGTCAACTGATTTCTCTTCTTCAAAACTAGTCTTAAGTGTCCTTATGATGTTGTTATAGGTATGACATAGACATGATGGTAGCATGATGTTTGTGACACTTACGACACTTGTGGTCAAGATGCGACACTTGCAAACAAGATGCGACACTTATAACACTTGTAATGATGACACTTGCGACACTATTGAAGTGAGTAATTTTGATGTGTAACAGAGTGCACTCTAGCCTTGAATTGAATGATACTTGCATCCAACATGTCTCACTGTAATGTATGTTGTGATAGTTATTTCTTCTCACTATAATGTATGTTTCTATGTACATCATGGGATTCCTAGAGCACCACCTATCATTCATGATCCAACACATAGTACTCAAGAATCCCATCCATTTCTATTGTGTGCAAGTACCATATGGTTAACTAATAATATGTGTCCTTAATTATGAGCTATCAATCTTTACTATCACCATATTCTTCTAGTGCATGTAGATTTATATTTGAAGTTTTGAATATTAGTGAAGAATTCAAGAACTACAACTTCCATGCAAAATATATCTACATTCAACACTTTATGAGCTATCCCAATTACATTGTTCCAATAGTGTATTTTCGAGAGGTGATTAGGTCCAACATTTTATTTACCTAGTTTAACCACCACTTCAAAATCAAACTCTTAAAATAGTAGCAAACATCGATATAATTAACCTTCCAACATTGTATTGTTAACCAAATAATTTACCACTAAATTATCAATGGACAACTTGAAGGACTGGTCCATAACATAATACTTGAAATTTTGTAGCATAGACACCATCACCAAGCCTTTGCCTTTCATGGTTGTGTAATTAATTTTTTGTTCTAGAAAATTACCTGGGGTGTTGTAGCATGTGTTCCCCTGGCTATGCCAACATGTTCCCAATGCAATGGTAGTGGAATCCACATGGACATGGAAAGAGCCCAATGCGATAAAGTTCATGTTGGGTTCTTGGAACAGTTCAAATTATTTTGATAATAATAACTTTGATCTGTTCTACCAAGGTCTAAGGTTAGAGCCTATATAGCCCTATACATTCCACTAAGTTACACTAATCTTATATATATATATATCCCCTCATAGTCCCTATGAATTGAAATTTCAAAGTCTTTTAGATCATATCAATATATTGTTTTTATCAAGATCAGTGGATGGGAACATGGGTCAACACAAACCTTATGTCTAGTAGGTTCCTAGTCCTACTATATCTTCTCATGAGTCTAAAGTTCATAATGTCAAAATTCCCACAATCATTCAAGGATATATACCAAAGTTATATCCAATGTTTATACCCTATATTCAAACATGATGTGTTAAGTTATGTATGTCCATAAGCTTTGTGGCATTAGTTGTGCCATTAAACACTAGTGGATCTTTAATCTCTACATGAATCGACTTAATGGAATTTGGTAGTGTGCATATTTGTGTCAATTAATTCTCATACTCCCTAGGCATATGAGAATACAAAAGTGCAACTTATGCAACTTATGCAACTATATTCAACTTTATGCAACTATGTTGCAACTATATGCAACTTATGCAATTATATGCAAATATGAAACTATATGCAACTATATGCAAATATGCAACTTATGCAATTATGTGCAAATATGAAACTATATGCAACTATATGCAACTTTATGCAACAATGCAAATTATGCAACTATATGAAAATATATTGCAACTATATGCAACTTTATGCAACAATGCAACTTATGCAAATATATTGCAACTATATGCAACTATTTGCAACTATATGCAACTATATGCAACTATATTGCAACAATTTCGTATGCAACTATATGCAAATATGCAACTATACCCAACTATATGCAACAATGCAACTTATCATGTTTTTTAGTGACAATATGCAACTATATGCAAATTTATTCAACAATAAAACTTATGCAACTATATGCAACTATTGTTACAGGTGAATCCTCCTGCAGACAAGCGGATTCCCCCTTGATATCTAGACCCCTAAAACCAAGACAAAAAGGGTGTTATCATTGGTCACTGACATCCTTTTAGATCTAATTAAGTTAATGAATGAAGAGGAAGAAGAAAAGTGTACCTTTTTAAATGGCGTTTGTCCTCGCAAAGTCCAATTTGAGCTTCAATCCCAAGCTCCTCGATAGGTCTTGTAGAACAAACAAAGATACAATAAGATTCCTATTCTAATGAGATTAGCTCAAATACAAATCTATCTACTAGAGACAAGTTTATGTGGAACAAACACAAACTTGAAAGAAACATGCCAAGCATATATGTATATTAATGAGAACAAATGAAGAGTACTTACAATCCTCTGATGAAGGTGCAACAACTTCTTCTAGCTCTCCTTGTCCAATCCCTTTGCTCAAGTAATATACACTGATTATGCTTCAATGACATCTCACTTATGGGATCATAATTTTGGTGTAATTCTCAATCTCCATATCTCTTTTCATGTACTGTATGTTGCCTATGAGATCATAGGTTTCATACTTCCAATCTTTTACTCTCCCTTTCACCATGAGAAGGACTCCTTATATAAGCTTGGAGAGACCCAACCACTTGAGAGATATTTGGGATAAGTTGAGTATTCCTCTCCTTTAGTTGTGGATCTTCCCTAAGATAATGCGTTGAACTCATATTCAAATCCAACCAACTTCAGAGATTGAGGGGTTTCTTCCCTGATTTCCTCCAACAAACCAAATTTTGCCCAAAAAAGGTTAGTGCTCCCTCAAAAGTTACATAGAGCATTGGAATGCTCCCCTAGAAGAGGGTACAGAGTGTCAGTGCTCCCTGACAGTATGTAGGGGAGCTCTCCTTTCCAAATTTGACTTTTGAGTGGCTTTTTTAGTGGCAAAAGGCTTGTACTCCTTGTCAAGTGATTTCTCCTCTTCAAAACTAGTCTTAAGTGTCCTTATGATGTTGTTAGAGGCACGACATAGGCAATATGGTAGTATGATGTTTGTGACACTTGTGGTCAACATATGAAACTTGTAGACAAGATGCGACACTTACAACACTTGTAATGATGACACTTGCAACACTATTGAAGTGAGTAATTTTGATGTGTAATAGATTGCCCCCCAAAGTGAAAAGTTAGAAGACGATGATGAATGAATTAATTTGTAGCTATTTTCGAGAAAGGGTATGGACACGGAGAACCTGGTAGAAGCTTCACACAACCATCAAACAAATATTATGACATGTTTCAAACCCAAGGCATGCATACCTAGGCTTGAGTGATAAAGACTTTTTCAGGTATGGCCGCCATAGAATACACTGTGGATCCATAATTATATTGACAAAAAGGTATAGCCACTAAACATAAAACTTGGATCTATACTTCCATGACATGAATTGATCATAGCCACGAAAAATACACTGTGGATCTATGAGATGACAATACATAGCCACAGACCAATACAAATTGGATCTATGTGACATTATATGTGTCAATATTTAAGAGAAACTCCTTCACAACCTGGGTAAAGTATATATCAGAGTGAATGACTCAACCTAGGGCCTCCTCACCAATCCTAATGTAGTACGAATCTAACCATGTGAATAGATGTCCTGATGTCAAACATGGCAGAAACCACTTGATTACTAGTCAATGACGTAAACCATTAAGAAGAGCGAGGGAAATCACCATTGATGTCAATGATTCCCAAGGTACCCTAGTACATTCCATTGAATGTGAATGGATGAGATGAAGTCGAACATCGATGGAATTATCCGATCAAAGTTCAATGATGTAAACCCGCTGTCGGATGCGAGGAGGCCTACCATTGAGGCATGCAAGTCCCAAGGTACTAACTGGTTTCTAAGTCTAGTTCCCAGATGATGTGTCAAGGTCGACAGGAATAAAATCATCATAGGAGGGCCTTGATGTATCCCCCATCAATGACACGAAACTGACAAAGAGATGTAAATTGGTAGATCAAATGAACATGGACTAATACAGGTATTGAAATAGGAATATTTGTTATGCTTGACTCTCAAGGTAGATACTTCCCTTGAACACTGAGGCATGATAGTAGAAACTTGATAGGGACCAAAACTTGATAATGCAATGGATACTGTGGCTTACGTCGGGTGACCCAAAGGAGTAAGGAAACTCAGAGTATTGTTTCAGTGCAAAGGTTTACCATATTGAAATGCATGCAAAGATAAAATATCGTGTTCAAGGGAAACTGTAAGGTCACTACTAAAGTTCTCAAAAACTGCTTGGCTTGCTTCTTTCAATTTTTTCCCCCATCTAGATAGACGAGTACCTCTTTTTGGTTTAATGAGCTCGAGGAGGGTAACACATGCTCGATATAACTCACCTTCAGTAAGTTCCTCTTCCTTTGTTTAACGAACTGGAAGAAGTAAGAGTTCGATCCGTATGGGCCCTTCAATGTATGATTGTTTAACGATTCTAGAGAAGGTAAACTTGGTTGTTTTTCATATTTACAGAGTCTGAAAATGACTTAAAGATGACTCTAATGTGGTCCTTTTTTGTAATATTATTCTCACGAGGCCGAAAAAGAGATAAATTATCACTCGAAAGATGCCCTTTCAAACCTTTTAATGAGTGGGAAAGGAAGCAAAATCAGTCAGCAATCATTTCATGTTTAGAGAGTCTGAAAAGAGCTTAAAGACGACTTAGTTACATTCTCATGTTTTTACAACTGCAGGAAAGAACAAATACTAAGCTCAATACTCTGCCCCCATATTGAAATTTAGTGGCATATCTCCAGAATGATCAACAAAGGCTGGAGACATTCCCCCCAAGCTTCAATTCATTCATCGAATTTGAGGTTGTCACCAAATTCTGTACTATATGGAGAAAAAGGATATAGGTGGATGAAATGAACATTCAAATACGAGAGCTAACGAAAGACTCGACTCGAAATTTACTAGATCTGGTGAAAGACTCGACCTGACAGGAGAGGTGTTTGTTTCATTTTTTAACGATCTTGCCACAGAGAAGAAAAACTATGCTCGTGACCTCTGTTTCATTTTTTAATGAGATTGTCACATAAGAGAGAAACTATGCTCGTGACTTCTGGTTGATCATGGCTTCCAAGAGATCTTCACTGGATGGAAGAGGAATGCTCTGGAAGGAACACATGTTGAGGGTCTCTCCAGGGGTAAGGATATTAGGCTCCAATAGCCCTACCGAAGAGATCACCATGTCAACTACCGGATCTAAGTCATCAGAAGTTGAAGTCATGGGAGACAACACCACATAATTGACCTATGGCAGGGGTGATACTGACTGCATATAAGGCTCATTTAGGGAGGTCATTTGGTTTATGGTCAAGTCAGGGCCAACAAACATTATTTGATCAATAATCACCATTCTTCCATAGTGCGGGAAAGATATCACACGAAAAAGAGTGGACATGATATCTTTTATGGAATAGACATAATCTCTCCCAAGGAGTAAATCGAAATCCAAGGGGTCCTAGACTACCATAACATCAATAAAGAATATTTTCCCTCCCAAAGTTACTGGAAACTAAGGAAGGATCCCTAAAGGGTGACTGGTTCTTCTGTTAAAAGTGAACATGGTTTGGGTAACCGACACAAGATGAGGATAACCCAAACCTTGTCAAGCAATAGAGGGCAAAATACTAACGGATGAACCTTCATCTATCAGCGTATGAGGAACGTCCCGACCAAAACAAATTACCAAAATATTGAAAGGAATGTGAGAGGGAAGATGAAGTCCAGTTAGCACACCCCAATAAAAAAGGATGGCATCATTACTTGGAGGGGTTTTTGTAGGATAAGGAATAATTCCCCCTGGCATGGTAGATCTTGTATCAACGAGAAAGACATGGGCATAATCGGGTTTACTCTCTAACGAGAGAGTAGGATCGATCGATGATGAGATTAGATCAACCACCTTGGCACTCTTCAAAGGAAGAGTGGGTATGACTGATGATCTAACCAGAGAAACCACTTTGGCACTCTTTGGATGAAGGGTGGGACTGACCGATGAAGTAACTGGAGAAACCAATTTGACACTTCTCAAAGGAGGAGTGGGATCGACTGATGGTTGAGTCAGGTTGACCACTTTGACACTCTTTGGATGAAGGATGGGACTAACCAATGATGGGACTGGATCAGTCACTTGGGTTTCACTTTGCAGATGAAAAGTGGGGTTGATCGATGATGGAATTGGATCAACTACTTTGGGGAGTGGTTCAATTGAGGATGAAACTAGATTGATCACCTAATCAACTGGATTGACCGGGGATGGAATTAGATTGACCAGTCGATCAACTAATGATGGGTTGGGAGAAATATTACAATAACCTTTTGGAAGTTGAAGTTTTTCCAAAAGAGAAGAAGCCTTGTCCATACGAAGAAAAAGGTGAGAATAATGATCACCTTCACATAACATGCAAGGAAATTTGACAGTTGTCTTCTTCTTACCAACCTTAACATCACTAGTTGATGAGGTGTCACCAACATGTCCAGTAGAGGATGATGACGTGGAGGAACACATTTCTAAGACCTTGGTAATACTAGGGCAATCCCTTAGAAAGTGGTCACCCTTACAAAGATTGCATGGGAATTTGGGTTTCATATTCTTTGTTTTAACCTTATCTACCTTATCAACACTCCCAGTACTATTAACAATAGCTGGTTGCTTAGATCCAACATTTTATGTAGTTGGAGGCTTGGTCCCTTTCTGGTTCTTCTTCTTCTTCTCTTTTTGTTTCTTCTTCTTATGATCAATTTGGCTACTTGCTTGAGAGATTTCACTAGGAAAAGAAGGAGAAATGGAAGGAGACTTGATGGGTGAAGAAGGAGAAAAGTTGACATGAGGTTGATGTGTGGGTGGTGTGATTACATCTAAATCACTTGCATTTGAGATCATCGGAGTGGAAAACAACGATATCGGTAACCCAATTATGAGACCTGGAAGGCTCAAAGTAGCGATGTAAGGAGGACCAATGTTTCCATAAGAAGGAAAAACAAAGGGTTCTCTTGGATTAGGAGTTTCTCCATTGGTAGTGTTGGGAACTGACGCCATTAAAATAAATCTCCAACCTAGATTTTTCTAGGGAGAACAAACAACACACGCTAAAAATATAGTAAGCAAGCAAGCAAACAAAACCTTCTCACAATGAGCACACTATTTGGTGATGAAATCCAACGTCACGGGAACAAAGTAAGAAGGGGCTGAGATAGAGAGGGTGGAAAAGTTATATTGATGACTTGCTTAACAGACTTACACCATGATGCAAGCTTCCACACATAATCGTGGGTATACCCTCAAAAGGAGCTCGAGTGAGTCTGGCTAACATCGATTCCATGTACCATGAAGACTTACCCCTCCACAATCACCTTTTTTAAAGACCCTAAAGATATAGGCCACTAAGGTTACGAAATATAACAATGATTCCTGGGGAAACAGTTGACAGTCCGATCCATGTGCAAGAGCAGGGTATCTAGCCCGAAATCAAATTGAAAGGCTTCCACTGATCATTGTGTGTATACCTTCAAGTGACCCCCATAATACGAGAAATATCTACACCAAGACCGACAAAGCATGGTGAGTAACTCTTCCAGTCTTAATGAGACCTCCTGATTGACCCTTGTGTGAGAAGGGCTTCCCAGGACAAAATGTAGCAATTGGATTTCACCACTCCCTAACACAAGATCCTATGTTTGTTTGCAGATTTGGAAAGTTATCTTTCACACCTATTCCAAATCCCTACAACTAATCTAATGTAGGTTTTCTACCAGAAAATGTAAAAATGTCTAATCAATTATAGTTTAGCGCTTGATTTTTAAAGTTGTTGTTACTCAAAAGGAAAATGGTGTGGAAAATATGGTGTTTTGGCAGACTCGAAAGCTATGCAAAGAGATGAAGATGAAATATTTTCATTTTGATGAAAGCTATGCTATGAGAAGGAGAAAAAATTCATCATTATAGATGCACAATATCCCAAAATGTCAAAAAACATGCAATTCTGCTACTTTAAATGCAAGCATTCAAGGAAGACAATAAAATGGGAAGAAGAATCCAAGAAAAGATAGGGAGAATCGAGAAACCACTCAAAACTTAATTGCTTGGGAAAATGAACTCAAAGATCAAATGAAATGGTGCATAGACCTTTGAATTTCCTCACAAAAGCTTCCACTCAGTTAGATAAATGAGAAGAAAACAGTAAGTTGACTCTAAATCAACAAAGACAAAGAGTGACTTCTAGGTAAGGAAGAAAAATGTCAAAATTCTAGACAAAAGGTGATCAATTCTTAGAAAGAAGAGTGTTGAAGGAAAAATAAAGGATGTACTGAGATGATAAGACTCTAAGCAAGTGCGAAAAGAAAAAATTGAACTTCAGAGAATGAAACCTTAGAGGATTTTGCACACTCTGGTGTAAGGGGCACAAAAGCATTCCAATGCTCTGTGTAAGCCTAGTAGGGAGTGCCAGTGCTCTGGTAGCAAGGGTAGGGGGGTGTTTTGGCCCTTGACCAAGTTTTGAAGAGTACTTGGTCATACTTGACCACTTTTGGGACTGCGACAGCTTGCCAAAGAAGGAGCACAACGCGAAGGAGAAAATAAGGAAGAAAGACTTATTTTGGGGTCCATTTTAGGGTTTTGGGTTGATGTAATGAGAAATGGATGTCGGCCCATGGGTTTACCTACATTTAAGCCCATTTTGTAATCTATAAATAGGCAATGTAGATAGTAAGACAAGGAGGAGATAGTAATGTAGTACATCTATGTGATGTATGAATGAAATATTAGTGCTAGTAATTGGATCTATGTGATCGGATGTATATTAGAGTGCTATGTGCATGAGATCGGAGAGATAAGTGCAGGTTGTTATAGTCTAATGATAAAGAAAAAAGAAGAAGGATCTAGCGAGCGGAGAAGATTTTTTGTCCTATGCAAAGTAAGGGTCATTAGAGCTTTGTGTTGAAACTGCTGGACCAAGATAATATAAAAAAGACTTTGTGGACATAGCGCCAGGGTGGGGGTGAACCACGGTAACTATGTGTATAGTGTTTTATGCTTCACACTTATGCATGTATCTCTTTCTTGGCTAAGTTCTTGATGTGATTAAGTAGATCTAGTTATGATATGTGTTGTTGATGAATGAATGAACATTAGATCTGATATGTGAGATGCTTAGTGCTTGATCTGTTGAATCTAACCTATATTCCTGTGGATAAGTACTGAATCATTCTTAGTATAAGTATTTACTTTTATTCTCTGTTCCTTCTGCAAAGTATATTAATGAATGTATGTTAATGAATAACTAATGGTAAGTGCATTGTAAGAAAGATAATCACAAATCTATGTCCCAGCTAAGGTTGCATACACCTGAGTCTTGCAACCACCCTTGCCTCTACCTCGGGTGAGACTTCATCTACTTCACAGGTGTTTCTGAAAGTGCTGGTAGTTAGGGATTTGTTGGTACACTCTTGAGTGTTGAACCATGGGTCTACCCCTGAGCCAACAAATGGTTCCATTGACGGGACCTGGAACTGTGATTGCTGGGAACTGAAGAAGAAGAAGCTTTGTGTGAAATAATCTCTATGCGTAGGTGTGTTTCCCTAGTGCGCAGTGTTCTGTTTGACCCGTGAAACTTTGTGCCAAGAAGAGAGGACAGATATGAAGAAAATGAGTCATATCTGTGAAGAAAAAGGTAAGATCTGTAAGCTCTATACCTTGATAAAGGTAAGAATAGTTAAAAGTCTTAGATCTAGAAGATTTGTGCTCTGCAGAAGTAAGATAAGTGAAATTTTATGTTTCTAAATCATGGATCTAGGTATGCTTGATATATTCTATCCTAGCTTCAAAACTAGGGCATTAATAGATGAAAGAAAGTTTGATATGAATAGATCTAATAAGTATAGTGATAGATATGTTATACCTATGCATCAAAAGAATGTCTAGACTAACAAGTGGATGCAGGATCCTATAATTTTTTTTTTGCAGGCTAGCCACCATGATCCTAGTGTGCATTACATAAGGAGTTGGGGAACATATAAACAGATGAGAGGATTAACCCTCTGTTATATTTGCAGATGAATGAGACATCTTACTAAAGAATGCCCTAGGAGAAGACCTAGTTTCCTCTGTTGTAAGGCTATGGACCATGAAGTATTGGATTGCCCTAGAATGATTGCTAGGATTGAGAAGTTGAATATGGAACATGAAAACTCTGAGGGAGATCAAGAGACCAAGATTATAGCAGAAACCCAGAAAGAATCACAAAAGATATTGCTACAAATGAAAGATACCTTGAATGACCATCGACATGTTAGGCTATCAGAGATATTCAAAGAAAAGGAGAAAATCAAAGCAAGAATAGGGGACTTTGGCATTGATTGTACTCTTGATGAAGAAGCACAAGTGAACATTATTCCATAAAGAACTTGGGAAGCTATAGGAAAGCCTGCCATGATCCCTTCCCTAAGAGGAACAAGTTTCTTCAGAGGAAAGATAGTAAACCTATGTGGAAGGCTCGCCCATATACCTATGACTATCAATGGAACTTCGACAGAAGAAGACTTTGAGATCATTAAATTTTTTGAAGATAGCACCCCATTTACCATGCTCATAGGAAAACCCTAGATTGATAGAGAACAAGCGAGACAAAGAGAAGAATAAAAAGTTTTGGAATAGAAGAAGAAAGAGTTAAAAGACTTTATGACCAGAAGGATCACTCACTTGATTGAAGAACAAAAGAGCATATCTCAGATATTTAATATTAGTACCTCCGATGTCAAAGCTAAGAGAACACTTCAGGATCCATAGAAGATCGAGTTACCTATTTTTGATATAGAAGAATTATTATCAAGGAACCCTAAGAAATATTTTCCACAACGTGAAGTAACTAAGACCACAAAAGATAAACATCAGAATGGTAAAATCATTACTGAGATGAAACTCATTGGGAAGAAGGCTAGTAAGTTAAGAAAGAAAAGGGCTAAAACTGTAAGGTTACAAGAGGTTCTAGAGGACACTTCGCAGTAAGAAGAATTGCAGAATTGGAGCTTCGCTGAGATATCAAAACAATGACATAGAGTACTTCACCATGATGAAGCAATATAGCCATTGGAACCGATATACCCATTCGACCCCCACTCCAAATGGATCGAAAAGTAGTTATGGGTTACCACTAGACCATTGGATAGCACCAAAATGGATAGAATAGAGTTCATGAAGGCCCCATGTCCATTGCAAGCAGACCGTTGCTGAGATTTCCTACTTAACCTATCGCGCCACGCACCGAGAATACATTTTGCTAACTGAGAATCTTAGCGTGAACCCTGGGATTTACTTACCTTGAGATCATTGCCTTAATATTCACTATAGTCTCTAAATTCCTTTTGCACCTGAGCCAGTTGACCCATGTTTTTATGTCGAACGAGCTCAACGTTGTTGAGAAAATTGTTGAAGAATTTCTAATTGATTTAATGGCTGAGAGAGTCATGTCAGAACGCAGAATGTCTATAGGTGTATAGGAATTGTCCTCGGGCATACTGCCAGCATCCCCTTCCACTGCTTGAGCAGGACCATCCTGACCTCCTTCAGAAAGATGATCTAAGCTCGGAAACAACTTCACCACTGTGAAGATGATCCCAAGCATCTTGCCTAAATATATCCCACCACTAAGTGGACTAGTGAATCAAGACTCTATACCTAGAGACTTCGACTATGTTGTAGTCACTGCGTACCTCCTAAAAGGGGTGCATGCAATTCATGCTAACCAAGAGAAGCTCACCACACTAAAATTCAGTGTTTTTAACCTTGGAGATCGCAAGGTATAGAGTATGCTAGGCCCGCACAAGTATTTGAATATTACAAAAGTAAATAACCCTAAGATTGTACCGCACCAATGGACCCATAACCTTGCACAGTCAACCCTCCTCAATGTAATGAAGATTCCACATTTCGTGAGGCATTAAGAAGTAAGTGCCCGCGTTTGACTATTGTTGTCCTGCTACCACGGAGGATACCTATGGTTGGACTGATGCATCATCGTGGATATGATTCTGATCAATCGGATCACTAGGCTAAACTTACAGGGCCTTGACACACATGAATTTTATCCTGGAAAGACCGCAGAATGTGTTCTGACTCAACGAATAAAAGACACATATGGTGATCTGGAGAAAGGCACACGAGGTTACAAGGTAACCTCCATTGAGAATGCAATAGTATGCTTTGGTTTCCAGCTGATCGCAGGCAAATTAGTCTGAAAAAACAGACCTACATAGGTGACTGGATTTGTATTTAACCTCAAAGGGAAGTGTGCGAAGGGACTACAAATGAAATGGGCGAAATACCTCATAAATCAGCTAGAGCTTGACTATAGACAAGCACAAGACCAAGGGTATGATTTTCACTTTAGCTGGTTTCTCATACTCATCACCTTCATCATGTGGGAATTTCTCGAGGGAGCCATGTTTCCATAGATCGAACCCTCTGAACTCCTGGCTGCAAAGTTCTATACGCTGTGGTACTCCAGTGACATGAACAAATAATGGTAGTCGAATGTCATCTTCCATGAGTACTACACTCAATTGAGGAATGTCATTCAATATACACTGCGCATTACACCCAATGCTTTTCATAGGTTTCAACCTTTGATGAAATTCATCATAGATCGTCACTTCACCTACATCACAGCATGTGAAGATGAGAACAAACAACAACTCCAGTCATATTACAAGATGATAGAATATGACCTGGAGGAGATTACCAAGGAATGGTCGACAGACCTCCTTTTTGCAGCAGACCCCATAGAGATGTCCAATGTAGATAGACCTGAAGCTATGTCGGATACACCAGGACCACGCAAGACTCAGAAGGATGTGGAAGTTAAATATATCCATAGAACATCCATGAAGACTGCTTCACTCTCACCTGCGAAGGGAGGTGATGATGAAGAACTATGGGGCACAGAAGTTGAATAGAGAAAATGTGAGGTTATCGTGCCTAGGGATGAGGCATATCTCTCCAAGAAAAGGAAGATTACCCCACCGAGGCCCTCATCCATAAAGAAAAATAAGGACACCTGGACCACGCTTAATACTATGCTTACCCCAGATGATTTTGACTTCTTAATTGCCACGCTGAATGATGTTTCATTAGAGCTCGCAGAAAAGTAAGAAGAAAAGAAGGAAGATGTATTCCACCAGATCACGGACGAATTCAAGGAAGTGCAACAGGCACTTCAGTCCAGCCAAGTAGTTTCTATGACACCGTTAACAATGGAAATATCAGGAACAAGCGATGAGCCCAAATAGTTACACCAGATCGCCGAGAAAGTCGAATCTCACCTTCAACGTTCTCAAGAAAACATAACGAAAGCCACCCAGGATTTGGTGCATGCACAGAGCGCACATGAAGAGCAATAGAGAAAGGAAGAACAGGAGTACCTTGACTTACAAGCAAAATGGGAGGAGGAAAAATCCTAGTTACAAAAGAGTAAGGACCAGTTTCTAGCAGAGAAACTTGGAACACAAGAAAGAGTTCACAAGGCACTGCACTCTATGATGATCATAGAAGTGAAGATGGAATATTGTCTTCTACAGCAGGTGACCCAACTCGAAGAAGTAATCCAACAACTTCAACAACGCATCACGGATCTGGAGCTCCACATCGTGATTTTGACACCCCAAGAGATAAGAGATCTAAGAGAGGCCATTGCTCGAAGCACAGTCGACCGATTAAAAAATTTGGCTTTGGAATGTAGGCAACTAAGCACCAGAAGAGCCCAGACCTATGAAACCCTCGCAGAGAATCTATAATTGCAGACATTGGAGGCACAAATCCATGAAGAAAAGTAGCATGCAGATGTTCTGCAAGCACAGCTAAAGTCTATGACCCCATTCTAAAGAATTAAGAGGTTCGCAGAGAAATGCACAACCCAACAACAAGTACACACACTGCAAAGTAAAGTAATGGACATCTCTCAACGAATGCAACCACTCCAAGAGAAGGCATGCCAACTATTTTCCAAACTTGAAAGTGAGGGAGATGAACTCAAATAGGGTGTCATCACTGCAAAACAGTGCCTGGAAGGACCGCTCAATGACACAGTAATCCAAGAATTTATTAAACAAGAGGTTTTCGCACTACAATAGGTCAAATTCACTCGAGCCAAGCTCAAGGCGTTCGAAGTGGAATTGGTCAGACCTAAGTGATTCGAGACGAATCATGGTTGAGTGTTGGGGGCCTATTGGCCCTTGACCAAGTTTTGAAGATTACTTGGTCATACTTGACCACTTTTGGGACTGCGATAGCTTTCCAAGGAAGGAACGCAATGCGAAGAAAAAAATAAGGAAGCAAGACCTATTTTGGGGTCCATTTTAGGGTTTTGGGTTGATGTAACGAGAAAGGGATGTTGGCCCTTTGGTTTACCCACATTTAGGCCCATTTTGTAATCTATAAAGAGGCAATGTAGATAGTAATATAAGGAGGAGATAGTAATGTAGTACGTCTATGTGATGTATGAATGAAAGCTTACTGCTAGTAATTGGATCGGTGTGATCAGATGTATCTTAGAGTGCTTTGTGCATGAGATCGGAGAGCTAAGTGCAGGTTGTTATAGTATGATGTTGAAGAGCAAGGAAGAAGGATCTAGCGAGATGCGTAGATATTCTATCCTATGCAAAGTAAGGGTTATTAGAGCTCTGTGCTGTAACTGCTGGATCAAGATAATATAAATAAGACTTTGTAGACGTAGCCCCAGGGTGGGGGTGAACCACGGTAACTGTGTGTATAGTTTTTTACATTTCTCTCTTTCTTGGATAAGTGCTTGATGTGATTAAGTAGATCTAGTTATGCTCTGTGTTGTTGATGAATGAATGAAAATTAGATCTGATATGTGAGATGCTTAGTGCTTGATCTGTTGAATCTAACCTATATTCTTGTGGATAAGTATTGAATCATTCTTAGTATAAGTATTTACTGCGATTATTTGTGCCTTCTGCGAAGTATATTAATGAATGTATGTTATGGAATAATTGATGCTAAGTGCATTGTAAGAAAGATAATCATAGATCTGTGTCCTAGCTAAGGTTGTAGACACTTGAGTCTTGCAACCACCTCTACCTCTACCTCGGGTAAGACTTCATCTGCTTCACAGGTGTTTCTGAAAGGGCCAGTAGTTAGGGATTTGTTGGTGCACTCTTGAGCGTTGAACCCTGGGTCTGCCCCTGTGCCAAGAGGGCACTGGTCTCTAAACAATTTAGAAAAAATGCCCAGAAAGTAAAAAAATCAAGAAAAATCAGTCAATCAACTTGAAGGTTATGAAATCAAGAGCCAATCAAGAAGATTCAAGAATCAAAGACAGTATGGAGAAGGTCAAGAAGTGGGAAAAGTTCCAAAACAAGATCTAGGAAAGGAAACAAAAATCAGAGCTCTTCCCTAGTGGAGTCGCCAATTTCAGTTACAGGAGAATCCTCATGTGGACAATTGGATTCCCTCTTGGTATCTAGACCCCTAAAACCAAGACAGAAAGGGTGATATCATTGGTCACTGACATCCTTTTAGATCTAATTAAGCTAATTAATGAAGAGTAAGAATAAAAGTGTACCTTTTTAAATGGTGTTTGTCCTCGCAAAGTCCAAGTTGAGCTTCAATCCCAAGCTCCTGGATAGGTCCTGTAGAACAAACAAAGATACAACAAGATTCCTATTCTACTGAGATTAGCTCAAATACAGATCTATCTACTAGAGACAAGTTTATGTGGAACAAGCACAAACTTGAAAGAAACAATCCAAGCATATATGTATATTAATGAGAACAAATGAAGAGTACTTACAATCCTCTAATGAAGGTGCAACAACTTCTTCCAGTTATCCTTGTCCAACCCCTTTGCTCAAGTAATCTACACTAATTATGCTTCAATGGAATATCACTTATGGGATCATAAGTTTGGTTTAATTCTCAATCTCCATATCTCTTTTCATGTACTATATATTTCCTATGAGATCATAGGTTTCATACTTCCAATCTTTTCCTCTCCCTTTCACCATGAGAAGGCCTCCTTATATATGCTTGGAGAGACCCAACCACTTGAGAGATATTTTGGATAAGTTGAGGATTCCTCTCCTTCAGTTGTGGATCTTCCCCAAGATCATGCCTTGAACTCATATTCGAATCCAACCAACTTCAGAGATTGAGGGGATTCTTCCCTAATTTCCTCCAACAAACCAAATTTCACCCAAAAAAGGCCAGCGCTCCCTCAAAAGGTACACAAAGCATTGGAATGATCTCCCAAAAGAGGGTACAGAGTGCCAGCGCTTCCTGACAGTATCTAGGGGAGTGCTCCTTTCAAAATTTGGCTTTTGAGTGGATTTTTCAGTGGAAAAATCCTTGTACTCCTTGTTAAATGGTTTCTCCTCTTCAAAACCAGTCTTTGAGGTGTCTTAAGTGTCCTTATCATTTCGTTAGAGGCACGCCATAAGCAATATGGAAGTATGATGTTTGCGACACTTGCGGACAAGATGCGACACTTAGAACCCTTGTAATGACGACACTTGTGACACTATTGAAGTGAGTAATTTTGATGTGTAACAACTATATGTAGCTTTATGCAACAATGCAACTTATGCAACTATATGAAACTATATTTTAACTATAGGCAACTGTGCTAGTACCACAAACGTATATTGGCATGATAATAAATAATTTCATCAACAACCTACAACTCCCCCTCATCTACTTGTATACTACAATACCCTTTGCCAATATGCTAGTTGGATACTACAATTCAACTTCCCACTATGCTATGGGAAATGCATGACAATGTTGCATCTAAGTATAATAATATAAGAACTCTTTTTGCAACCACTAAGATGGATTTTCGTAAGCCTTTTGACAATCTAACTCTTCATTTTCAAAAATGTACATTACTAAGACATATTTTCATAAACCTTTTGATATTTATGAGAAGATGATTTGTGGCCACCCTTCACAAGGTGTTTTTATCGTCAAGTTATCTATCAAATTTAATATGTAGATATTGATATATATGCCAAGTTCCATGTGGTGTTTTTATTGTCTAATTTATTTGTTATTGTCAATTTATTTGTCAAATTTAATGTGTAGATATTGCATATATGCCAAGTTCTATGTGGTGTTTTTATTGTCTAATTTATTTGTCCAATTTAATGTGTAGGTGGTTGTACAATACATCGAGCGTACACTCTTTACCTAGCTCAAATTTCAACTATAAATCAAGAACCCTAAAGGTTGTATTTTAAATATAATTTTGGTTTACTTATAAATTTTTTTATAAAGAATTATAACTATTTTAGAGAACCCCCATATACAAAGTATTTATCCATATACTCATTGTGGAAAATAAATTAGAAAAGATCCCTCACTTCATTCATTTCCATAATGCTAACCTTATTTCTATCCCTAGTCCAAATCCTAGTTTGTATTAAACAATGCATGAGGCTAATCTCAATAATGTAGACCCCTCCTCTCATCCCACATGTTAGTGAAAGTATTATAAGGCTCCAAAGTACACTACTACAAAATGGTTATTCTTATAATAATAATTCACATCCGAATCCTTGTACATAGATGAGAAATCCCTTGATGATCTTAGGGTACACCAATCTTTGGACACTTCTCCCTAACAAAAAATAGTCCCTATTCCAAACTCTATTGAAAAATATCCCTCATTACTCATAATGACGAATGAAATTTATTCCCCTCTCTAAGTCTCCTTTTTACTCAT
>JZKD02S0681587.1:34838-47857 GCA_000966675.3 Picea glauca | reverse complement strand
CGGTCTTGATCCCTCTGGGATTTCGAGACTTTTGACGTCCCCACTCTCACAACCTCAGGAACTTCGATTTCCCAACGTCGAATGTCCCGACTCTATATGGATTTCAGACACCTGTCTCCCTAAAATGGACGG
Organism: Picea glauca; assembly: GCA_000966675.3. Classification (NCBI taxonomy): domain Eukaryota; kingdom Viridiplantae; phylum Streptophyta; class Pinopsida; order Pinales; family Pinaceae; genus Picea; species Picea glauca. The sequence goes on along the minus strand of JZKD02S0681587.1, from coordinate 47,725 downwards.
CTGATGGGTAATTGGACCAAGATATAACGGTCTAGATCCGTCCTTCTTGTGCACACTCCATAGACTAAACTCCGAGCATCTTAACCCAATCCAATGGCTCGGATTGTCCCATTTTGTGCATATTCCACCACTTCGTGGATGTGGAAAGATCACTGGTCCAAATGTTCTTTTGGGTCTTGGGATCTACGATCCCGATTTCCTCATTGTTCATGATGATAGAGGGAATAAGGGGAAAGGTATGTAACACCCTCGTTACTTCCGTCAACCTAATGGTCATGAATGGCTATGGTTCCTCCGATGAGATCTCATCCGTCGACTTATTACATATCACTACACTACTACCTCGGAACCTTAAGAGGGTCGTTCCTCCTCGTACAGGGTTAATAAGACCTGCGCGTTCAAATCCTTTTTCCAAGTTCTTGGTGAACCTTTCTAAGGAGGTAATCTCTGTGAAGAGATCCATACCAGGGCATTTCCGGAAGCAGATAAGGGTAAACAGCTTCCCGAGAACGGTTGGGCGCCTAACTTAGTTCGACTCATGCCTAGCTAAATTCTTTTATTAACATAAGCCATACATGGTATTTCTATTATAAACATATATCTAACATTACTTATCAAAACACTGCACAAACATTCTTCTATTGTAATTGTTCACTAGTTCACAATTTATGAGCATATATGCCAGCATATGAATTTCAAGATGTAATATGAGCAAAACACTTATTAGAAACAACTTCAGAAGTGGGTGCGACTACTGAGAGGGGTGCTCGTTTCCACCCAACCGTAGGCTCAACGACTCCCAGTGGATTTACCAATAGCCACCCTCGAGCTGAGACCATGATGCTGTCGAGACTGCATCTCTATGTCTGCCAGTGACCAGGAGAGAAGGTTGCAATCATTCCTCTCTGTTATCACTCACTCTCTGTAATCTAGAGTTCCCCTCGCATCTCCCCTCTCAATCTCCTCTGCCATACGCCTTATCCTCTCGCGAGGTTGCATGTGGCACGATTTCCCTTGCACTGATTAGGCTTGACAGCTCTACGGATGGGCGGTTCACCATCCCATCCCTCATCAAGACATCCACCTACTAGTCTGCAAGCCATTAATTTTCAGGGCCAACGAGCTACTTTTGGTTCTCCAGGCCAGTGGAGTCCAAATAAGGTATTTAATTCTCGGTGGAAGTTAACGCCACCTTTTCAGGTGCCTTCCACTGCCATCGTGGTCTCTTTTCTGCATATTCCCTCTTAGCAGTCCTGCAATAAATTCAAAATGTTATTCACATTCATTGACCTCTTCCTATAGGTCCCTTTACATCACATATTCATACTTATGAGTTTGCGATATTCCTTGGCCAGTCCAGTTTTATTTACAATCTGGGGGAAACAGGGTGTTACAATTCCCTCCTCCTTAAAAAGGAACATCGTCCTCGATGTTCTTAGCTACTAACATGAATTACATGTATAGAAGTAAACAAAATTGGATATGCCTATCTCATGGCATCCTCCATTTCCCATGTAGCCTCATCTGGGCCAAAATGTTTCCATTGCACCTTGACCTACGCATTGGTTCTATTCCGGAGTGGGGTTTCCTTTCTGTCCAGTATGCATTGGGGTTCTGGTAGAAATTATCCCTCCGGTTCCACCTGGATCAAAAACCAGTCAATTATATGATTAGCATCATGTACATATTTCTTTAATAATGAAGCATGGAAAACATTATGTGTTTTTACTGTGGCAGGAAGTGTTAGCCGATAGGCTACAGGTCCCACTCTATCTAGAACTTCAAAGGGTCCACAATACCGGGGTGCCAATTTGGCACAAGATCCCATTTTCAGGGAACTCCTTTTGGGCTTAATTCTGAGGTATACATGATCTCCCGTTTGGAACTCTCTTGGAGTTCTCTTTTGATCAGCATAACTTTTCTGTCAGTTCTGAGCAACCTTAAGATTTTGTTTTATCCGAGTCACTTGTTGTTCCATTTCTTTCAACATGTCGGGTCCAAAATAAATCCTATTTACAGGATTACTCCAGATGATTGGGATATTACACTATCTACCATAGAGGACCTCAAATGGACTCATCTTTAAGGACGCTTGATAGTCGTTGTTGTAGGCAAATTCTACCAATGGAAAGTAGTCTTCCCATTTCCTGGGCTGATGCATCACATGCATCCTTAACATATCTTCTAATATCTGATTTACTCTTTCTGTCTGTCCATCAGTTTGAGGGTGATAGGAGGTACTAAACAACAACTTGGTCTCCAAACCCATCATCAGTGATTTTCAGAAATTGGAAGTGAACTTTGTGTCTCTGTCAGATATTATCTCTCTCGGCATGTCATGCATTCAAAACACCTCTTTCATGAATATCTGGGTGATATCTATCGCCTTGCAGGTTGATTTGAAGGGGGTGAAATGAGCAGACTTGCTCAGTTTGTCCACCACTACCATAATGACGTCATTCTGTTTGGTTGAAGTTGGTAATCCAGTGATAAAATCCATGGAGATGGTTTCCCATTTCCATTCTGGGATGGGTAAAGGGTGTAATAGTTCTGCTGGGTGTCGATGTTCTACTTTAACCTGTTGGAATTCTATGCATTGGGCCAAATATTTGGCTATGTCCTTCTTCAATCCCGACCAATAAAATTGCTTCCGGGTGGCAGTAATCATTTTATGGTATCCTGGGTGACCAGTGTAGGGTCTTTTATGTAGTTCATCCATGATGAACCTCTTCAAGTCGTCACAATTGGGAATGTACAGTCTATCTCTGTAGGTGAGTAGACCTCCTTCGATCATCTGATAGCCTTTGTATTTTTCTCCAGCGGGTCCTTGATTTAGGTATAGGTTCACATTTCGGGCGAAGGGATCTATTTCTTGTGCCTCTTTGACTCTGTTCTTGACATCTATCTCGCAGGTACTCACTGCTTCCAAGTGAATTGTTCTCATGCTTCTGCTAAGGGCATCGGCCACCCTATTCTCCTTCCCTTTTATGTGTTTGATTTCAAAATCAAATTTGCTAAGGAGGGCCATCCATCTGGCTTGTCTAGTATTAAGCTTGGGTTGATGAAACAAATACCGCAATCCACCGTGATCCGTCATTAGTACAAACTTCCTTCCCAAGAGGTAATGCCTCCACATTTTCAAGGCATGCACTATGGCAGCCAGTTCTAGATCATGAGTCACATAGTTGACTTCATGCTCATTCAATTTTTGGGATTCATAGAAAATCACCTTTCCTTCCTGCATAAGGACTCCTGCGAGCGCTTCCTTACAGGCATCTGTGCACACAAGGAAGTCAGCTTCCGGGTCAACGATTTTCAACATGGGTGCATGGGTTAGTAGATGTTTCAGGGTTTGGAATCTTTCTTCACATTGCTGTGTCCACAGGAATTTTGTTCCCTTCTTCTGGAGGGTAGTGATTGGACAACTAATCTTGGAGAAATATTTTATAAATATCCTATAGTATCCCGCCAATCCCATAAAGGATCTGATGTCTGAGACATCCTTTGGGGTAGGCCATTCCATGATAGACCTAATCTTGGCAGGATCTACTGCCACCCCTTCCTCAGACAGAACATGTCCCAAGTAATGTATTTTCTTCTGAAAGAAGTCACACTTGTTGAATTTAGCATAGAGTTGATGCTCTCTTAGCACTTGCAGCACAAGTCTAAGATGCTCTTCATGTTCTTCTCTACTCATAGAGTAGATTAAAATGTCATCAATAAAAACTAGTACAAATTTATCTAGAAATTTACTGAGTACATTGTTCATTAAGCACATGAAAGTGGCAGGGGCATTGGTTAACCCAAATGACACTACCACAAACCCATAATGACCATACCGTGTCCGGAAAGTGGTCTTATGGATGTCTTCACCCTTGATTCAGACTTGATGGTATCCTGACCTCAAGTCGATCTTTGAGAAAATAGTCGCTCCTCCTAACTGATCGAATAGATCATCGATCCTGGGCAAGGGGTATTTGTTCTTTATGGTTGCTTTATTAAGTTGTCTGTAATCTATGCACAGTCTAAGGGTGCCATCCTTCTTTTTCACAAACAGGACCGGTGCTCCCCATGGGGACACGTTGGGTCGAATATAACCCTTGTCCATCATTTCTTTCAATTGCAATTTGATTTCAACTAACTCAGGTGTGCTCATCCGGTAGGGTGTTCTAGACACCGACACCACTCTTGGTGCGAGTTCTATCGAGAAGTCAATGTCTCTTATCGGAGGTAGACCCGGTACCTCTTTCGGAAAAACATCTCTGTATTCCCTCAGGATAGGATGATCGTTAAGGCTTGGTTTATCACCTTTGATTGTTTTTAACACCTGTATTGCATATAGGGGACATCCCTTTCGGAAATACTTTCTCATTTGCAGGGATGATATTTGTCTCACCGAGACCGGTTTTTGGATCCCTTGAAGGGTTATCCTTTTTCCTTCTATGCTCACACATTCTAAAGTTTTATGGTAACAATCTAATTTGGTTTTATGGGCAGCCAACCAGTCCATACCAATCAATAGGTCATATGATCCCAGGGGTAATACATTAAGGGTTGCTTGGGTGGAAAATTCACCCAACATTAATTGGCAAGCTGGTACTACCTCCACTACCTTTCTTTTGGTTCCAGTGGCTAATTGTACCAACCATGGTTTAGTTTGCTTCTGTGGCTGTAGCTTGCACTTATCAATAGTTTTAGGGACTATATAACTCAAATTTGAACTAGGGTCAATCAAAACAGACACTAGGTGGTTGAAAATCATACCTTCTATTTCCACCTCTGAAGCTTGGTGGTCATCCTGGTTATTATCCAAGGCTACATAAATCTGTGGCACACTCCTGGCCACATCGTTGACTGTGGTCGCTTCCTAAAGGTTATAAACTTTCCGACTGTTCTGTTGTCGGTGTGGACAGTCTCTCTGGAGATGATCTCCTCCGCAATCCCAACATTCCAAAGGTTTCCTCTTTGGGTTATCAGTATTTACTGGTATAGGTCTAGAAGTTTTATTTCTGTCCACCGAGAGAAAATTCTGCTGGAGTACACTCCGAGTTGGGAAGTTCATTCTTGGATTCTTCTTGTAGTTTTTAAATCCCGAGGATTTGTTCCCTTTTATCTGAATTCTCGAACCACTCTCATGTTTCCAGTCTACATGAGACTCTTCCCGATGTCCATATTGTTCATGACAATATGTTGCTTTTCTTATAGTGTCTTCTAAGGTCCTTGGCTCGTCAAATTCAATTTGGTTCCGATATTCCTTGGGTAACCCACTGATGAAGCATTGTGCCTTCGCCTTCTTGGCTTTGATGTAGGGTACATATCTCATTAAGTCAGGGAATTTGTTGACATACTCCTCCATATTAAGTTGTCCCAGTTTGAGTTCATAAAACTCTTTAGCCTTCTCGTCGAAATACCTTTCCGACAAATACTTCTTCCGGAAGTACTTCTCGAACCGTTTCCAAGAGAGGTCCTCCTCGCGGACCCCTTTCATATTCTTAAGGTCTTCCCACCAGATGGAAGCCTTTTCATTCACATTGAAAGTGGCCACTCGGGCCTTCAAGTTCTCTGAGAAATCATGGACTCTGAAATATTTCTTTAGTCCAAGTAGCCAGGCCTCAGCCTCCTCTCCCTTCTTTATCTCACCATCGAAGGAGGGAGGTTTGGCCTTTTTAAATTCCTAAAATTTATGACTCTTGGAAGTCTTTTTCTTCTTCCATTTCTTTGGAGAATAGGAACTGGTCATGCTATTGGAAGAGCCTTCTGAATCGCTAGCTTCCTTCTCAGTGGAATCATCTGGCAATGGTCCTTCACCCCTAGGGTGGACCTTTCTGAATGTTCTTCTCTTAGTGTGACCACTGGCATGACCACGATTCTGCATCTCAGGTTCATGCTTCATTTATCGCTGTAGGTCGGATAAGCTCTGTAGTAGAACTGCATTAATTTTTGTTTTCTTTTCTTGTTCTTTCATCATCCTTTCATTATCGGCCTTGCAGCTTTGCAATTCGACCATGAGACTCCTCACAGTCTTAGCTAGGTCTGGAGGGGTTCCTATTGCTCTTATTTCGTCAGACTCTTCATCTTTGTTGTGGGAGCCTTCTTGAGTCACCATGCTCTGCGTTTGTAGATTCCTGTGGTTGATCGTCCACTTGAGTGAAAAGACAAACGCTGGATATTAGTCAAGAGTTAAATACATTTTATAACTTGTGCATAATTTCATAACTCTTTCACATGCATACACAGTTGGGGTTCTTGTTTTTCAAGTTTTAATCCTGGACAAGAGAGTTAAGTCAGGGGATTACTCCTCATAGGAGTGTTTTGAACGAAGTTTATGCGCAACTCGTTCATGAGCCCAATCAAGCCAAGTGTTGTAACCATGCTCTGATACCACTTTGTAACATACCCACTACCTAAAATAAAAAAAATTCATTGTTTTCTCAACAATCAGAATCCCCGGAGCTTGTAGTAGCGAAATGCCAATCCCCGATTCACAGGTCTTCTATTTACCTACCCAGCTCTCTGTACTTAATCGTGGTATTATGTCCCTTTCCGTCGGGGTTTCTATTTTCAACCTTCCCGACTCGCTTAATGCCAATTAGCCTCCTAGGATAAGCTCTTGGTTGCATGGCCTCCTCTATATGACCATGGTCATAACTCCCATCGGGGCTACGGGGTTTCTAATGTCAAAATTCATTCACTCCCAAGACTCGCGATCCTTTGAATTTCGACGTGCTCCCTACGTGTTAGCCCTCCAGGCCAAGCCTGTGGTCCACTACCTCTGGGACCGTGGCCTTACCTCCTTTCGAGGCTACTCCTATCGGAGTTTCGGGGTTTCCAATGTCGTAAATCATGAGTCCTCAGAACTCGTGATTCTCTGACTCCCGACGTGCCTTTACACTAGCTAGCCCTCTTGGCTATACTATGGTCCATGTGACCACTTACCATATGACTGCAGCCATATAACTTCCCATCGGGATTTTGGGGTTCTCGTTGTCGAATGCAACTTACCTCGTGGATCCCCGACTCCCGATATGATGATACAGAAATGCGCACGACACCTGTCCTCCACTGTGACCCACACTCCTGTGACAAATCGGGAAATAGCATATCGGGATATCGCAATTCCCGTTTCACTATTTCACGGAACTCTCGAAGTCCCAAACCTTGATATGGTAACACCTGTCCTCCACTATCTCCCGCTGTGGCCCACACGGCTCTCCCGTCGGGATATCACAGATCACAATTCCAATGTGTGGGAGTTTCTTACCTCCGGAAACTCCGATGCCCCGAAATCCGACTCTTCGAGATCTTTTGACATGTGTTCCACCCAATGGACGGTTCCGATCTTGTCGATAAATTGCGCATCGCGATTCCGTATGACAAGATTTCTTTGTGCTCGAAAACTCAGATTCTCCGATGCTCGACTTCTTTGGACCTCCTGGCATGTGTCCTCAACTATGGACGGCTCAGAGCTCATCGGGATATCGCAGATCGCGATTCCAAGCTAGAAGATTTCTTTGCTCTCGCAAACCCTGATTCTCCGATGCTCGACTTATTTGGATCTCCTGACATGCGTCCTCAACTATGGACGGCTCAGAGCTCATCGGGATATCACGGATCGCGATTCCAAGCGGAAAGATTTCATTTCTCTCGCAAACCTTGATTCTCCGATGCTCAACTTCTTTGGATCTCCTGACACGCATCCTCAACTATGGACAGCTCAAAGCTCATTGGGATATCGCGGATCATGATTCCAAGCTGCAAGATTTCTTTTCTCTCGCAAACCCTGATTCTTTGATGCTCGATAGTTGGCCTCCCTGTCGGGACTTTTCCCGCTGGTGTTCGATTGCTACTACGTGTCCTTCCATATGGACGGTCCCGATCCCTCCGGAATTTCGAGACTTTTGACTTCCCCACTCTCACAACCTCAGGAACTCCGATTTCCCGATGGCGAATGTCCCGACTCTCTATGGATTTTAGACACCTGTCTCCCTAAAATGGACGGATGATGGGTAATTGGACCAAGATCTAACGGTCTAGATCCGTCCTTCCCACGCACACTCTAGAGACTAAACTCTGAGCATCTTAACTTGATCCAACGACTCAGATTGTCCCATTTTGTGCATCTTCCACCACTTCGTGGATGTGGAAAGATCATTGGTCCAAATGTTCTTTTGCGTCTTGGGATCTATGATCCCGATTTCCTCGTTTTTCACGATGATAGAGGGTTGAAGGGGCAAGGTATGTAATTCCCTCATTACATCCGTCAACTTAACGGTCATGAATGGCTATGGGTCCTTCGACGAGATCTCATCCGTCGACTTATTACATATCACTACACTGCTACCTCGGAACCTTAAGAGGGTCGTTCCTCCTCGTACAGGGTTAATAAGACCTGTGCATTCAAATCCTTTTTCTGGGTTCTTGGTGAACCTTTCTAAGGAGGGAATATCTGTGAAGATATCTATACCGGGGCATTTTCGGAAGCAGATAAGGGTAAACAACTTCCCGAGAATGGATAGGTGCCTAACTTAGTTCGACTCATGCCTAGCTAAATTATTTTATTAACATAAGCCATACATGGTCTTTCTATTATAGACATATATCTAACATTACTTATCAAAACACTGCACAAACATTCTTCTACTGTAATTGTTCATTAGTTCACAATTTATGAGCATATATGCCAGCATATGAATTTCAAGATGTAATATGAGGAAAAAACTTATCAGAAACAACTTCAGAAGTGGATGCGACCACTGAGAGGGGTGCTCGTTTCCACCCAACTGTAGGCTCAGCGACTCCCAACGGATTTACCACTAGCCACCCCCGAGCTGAGACCACGATGTTGTCAAGACTGTGTCTCTCTTTCTGCCAGTGACCAGGAGCGAAGGTTGCAATCCTTCCTCTCTGCTATCACTCACTTTGCGTAATCTAGAGTTCCCCTCGTGTCTCCCCTCTAATCGCCTCTTCCATACGCCTTATCCTCTCGCGAGGTTGCTTGTGGCACAATTTCCCTCGCACTGATCAGGCCTAACGGCCCTATAGATGGGCGGTTCACCATCCCATCCCTCATCAAGCCATCCGCCTACCAGTCTGCAAGCCATTAATTTTCAAGGCCAACGAGCCTCTTTTGGTTCTCCGAGCCAGTGGAGTCCAAATACGGTATTTAATTCTCGATGGAAGTTAACGCCACCTTTTCAGGTGCCTTCCACCACCATCGTGGTCTCTTTTCTGCACATCCCCTCTCAGCGGTCCTGGAATAAATTCAAAATGTTATTCACATTCATTGACCTCTTTCTGGAGGTCCCTTTACATCACATATTCATACTTATGATTTTTCCATAGTCCTTGGCCAGTCCAGTTATATTTACAATCTGGGGTAAACAGGGTGTTACACAAGGTCACCTATGAATGATGGAAATAGGACTAGGGTGAAACTCTAGGTCATACTCTCATAGCAATGTGTTAGAGTCGATAAGAGAAGACCCGCTAGCAATAAGTCAATGAGGACCTTTTGTACTATCATGAGTGAGATATAAAGATACTTGTGATGATGAGATGTACTTGACTGACATGGGAAGGTCAACTTGAAAGGTCAAATAATTTCCACAGAGTGGTCGACTCATGCTGGAACTTCCTTTGAAAAAAATCACGTACATTATGTGACTTAGGTAGCATGGATTGTGGATTGGGATACATTTGTGATATAAGAGGCATTGACAACCACTCCATATGGTTGGAAGAATAACCAACCGGAGGAGATTATGCTAAAAAACAAGAAAAGGTCTCCTAAATTCATAATAAACCCAAAATATTGAGACACTCACTCATAGATAATGCTTTGTTCAAGGGAGACAAGAATTCTTCCCACAAAAGAGATAGATGATTTCCCCCCTTCTTCTTTTTTTTTTGGTCTTTTTCTACAAAAGATCACGTACATAAACGTTTTTGCTTACTGGTTGATTTTGGTTGATTGTTGAGTTTTCTTGGGTCTCTATCCCAGATGTTGATTGCTTACAAAGTGATAGGAAACCTTCTTATTGTTGTATTTCCAGGCAATATTCTTTCTTATCATCTTTTTCATTGGTTGTCCTTGCATCTTGGTCTGATTGTTTGCTTCTTGGTATCCTACTTGGCATGTCTCTTTTTTCTTCCAGTAGTGTTTGTAAATCAAGCTATTATTTAGTCCTTTCATTTTTTGTTTCTTTATATCGAAAATACAAAACAAATTTCTCATTTTTCATTATGGAATTTTCTTTTTCAAGTTCTTAGTATTAATCTTGATACATATGGAAAGATTGCATTTTATTGAAATTGTAGAAGTTGAATTGACAGTCGCATTTTAAAAATCTTAACATCTTTTGAAAATTTAAGATTAGGACTTAGCATTTTGTTTATATTCATTTCTTTGATATGTTGCGTCATAACATCATCAGTTTCATGATCACATATCTTGAGTAAAAAAATACATTAAAGTAACATTGATTAATTAAAATTGATTAGAAACGATTTTATTTTTTAGAGTACAAAAACAAGCATAGGATATAGGACCTTGGAATAGGATTTTGTGAGTAAACTTCTCCAAGGATATTAAACTCAACATATGTGTCTGACCAGGGAGTGGTGAAATCCATTGTGTAATTAGTGACGTCAGAAATCTTTGCTCACACCAAAGTTAAGCACAAGGTCGCGCAAAGTTGGTTGCAGAGATATCCCTATAATACCTTGTTAGCATCAAAGATATTTCTGAGAATCTATTTGTATATGGGGGCCTTGCTATTACCTTTACCTCTGTGAGAGGTACTTCTTTCAATATTTTGAGCTTTTTTACCCTACCCATACAATAGACTTGACTTACGACTGTTCACCTAGGCATTGATTGCATCATGGTGTCTCTAGTTGCTCGACATAGTTATCCACAAAGGTTACTTGAAGAGGTTATTTTGCAGGTACCCTAGGTTAGATAAGGGTTGAAAAACACATATCCTTTATGCAGGATTACCTCTCCGGGGGGATATGACCGTCTGAGTTGTTAATCCCAGGAGGGCCCTTATAACTAATTCTGATACCTCCAATCTTTGAAGGGAGTCTTAGATCCCTCTTGGGTGAGAAATACCTACTCTAGTGAGGGAGGCCCCTTTTCAGCCACTATATCATGTTTTTGTGCATTGGCATTTTTTCTTTACTTTGGTGTGCTCTCTGATTATTAGTTGGCCTTAGGATTTTGTATTACGTCGTGAGTTTTCATTTCTATGGTTAGTGTATCCCCCATGACTCCATCAGTTAGTGCTACACATACCATGGTCTTTAATCATTCCATGGGGATGAATCTTTTTGTATTTCTGAGTGGTATGTCAAATCATGATACTCAACCAATACCTTGGGCGTCTAATTCTTTTTCTTTTGGCATTCCATACATGTCTCCACATTTGCTATCCTTTGTCTTGTTGTCTTATGTGAATCCTATTTTTGGGTCTGGGGGCATGATGCCTCATACTCCCTTTTCGTTTGGTGGGAGTCATATCCCTCAACCAACTCCTATGGTAGGAGGTTGGAATCCTCCTTCCTATAGACCCAATCCTAGCTTCTCTTTTCCAGGATCAAGTGCTAAAATGGGCATTCCTTCTACTTATTACATCTCGTCCATATATCCTTCTTCTGGTATGCCGGTTCCTACCAATGATTTTCTCATGGAGAAATTCCTTATGTCCTCTGTTCTTTCATCCAGGGGGGAGTCAGTTTTATAGTATGGGAAACCCCCTTCACCAATTTCCTTTTTTTGGAGGAAACATTATTCCTCACTTGAGTAACCCTTGTCATGTCACTTTCTCTTCGAAAACGTATTCCTCAGTTATGATGCCCTTACAACCCTTTATGAATTAGTTTGGAGGAGAATACCATATTATCAAACAGGGTGATGGTGTATACCAAAACCCTTCCTGGCCCGCAATCTCTCAAAATCAGTCTTTCCCAAAAACTTGGTCTCAAATGTCGCAACTAGTCACCGCAAGTCATGTTGGAAACACAAGTCCAGTCACTGTGAGTCATACTGACATTATATCACCAAACTCTACTAGTCATCTTGGAGATAATTCAAAAAAATCTGCAAGTTATGTTGAAGACATGCAACTAGTCATTACAATTCATGTTGGGGGCACAACTCTAGTCACTGCTAGTCACACTGCACAAACATCACCAACCTTTGCTATTCATGTTGGGATTCTTCAACAACCTTTGCAAGTCATGTTGGAGGCATTGATACAATTTATAATCCTCAATGTATAAGATGTAATCCCAAGTTCCTTTGTAATATTTTCAAAGGAGGTCACCTAACTCGCTTGTGCCCTATTACTACCATGGTACAATAAGCACAGTCCTTGTCTGATAGCCCTTCAGGTTATGAGTCATATTTGTTTTTTCAACATTCTAATCCTTATTTGATTGATACATCAGTCGTTCTGATGTAATATTCGACCAAAAACACTCTTCTTTTGAGGGGTAATGTGTCTCTTGACCTTGTTTTCTTGCATATTGTTCAACCAACGGTCATGCCAATGAAACTTCGACCAACATCACTCCTGTTTTAAGGAATTATGCATCTCTTGACCATGTTGTCCCACATCCTTTTCAACTAACGGATGAAGAATTGGTCGTTCTGATGAAATATTCAGTCAATCTCACTCTTCTCTTGGAGAGTGACAAGTCTAAGGAACTGACATTTTTGATGCAATATTTGGTAAATCCCACTCTTCTTTTGGGGAGTGATGTGTCTTTCGATGTTAAGAACCAAACATCAATATAGCATACAAAAACCTCTAGAAAAGTACTCAACGCCTTGAAAAAGAGATAATATCAGATAATAAGCCTCTTCGAGGGGGAAACCTCCTTTT
>JZKD02S0681587.1:0-23906 GCA_000966675.3 Picea glauca | reverse complement strand
AGATATAATAAATGTAAGAGGACTTCTTAGAAGGTTCTACCTCTAGAAGATTCCTCCTCTAGAATGTTCTTAGGTGATGGTAGCACTATATAAAGGGGTTCAAACAATGTAATGATATATGAAGAGAAATATTGTGTTTGGAGTGATAGCTCATTAGGAGGATACCCCCTTGAAGAGGCAAGTGAACAGGAGAGGATCCCTTCCATAATAGGATCCATTGTATGGTGTTTCCCTACCTCAAGGGTTTTCTTCTAATAAAGTGTGGTTTCTTCTATCTTGTTTTGTGGATCTATTGTGTATTCAGTATTTGTGGTGATTATATTGGTAGATCTATTCAAGTTCGTAATAGAGGAACCTATCCTAGGGTGCCACATGGCCCAAGCATAGGGAACCACATGGAAGCCCCAAAATATACAATGTGGGATATGGAAGAAAATTTTTAAATAAAATAAATAGGCCAACCTATACCAGATGGTGTTGAATCTAGCGACCAGACCAGTCGGCGACCCCCATATCTCAGCGCATCCTGAAATTTCGGCAACAATTTATAAACATCATCGGCTACCCATTTCCGTCGGACATCCCCACCATATCTAGAAGTCACATATCGATGGCATCAACTCTGGTGCATCCCACGTATTATGGAGATCAAACCCTGACAAGGCATTAAGAGACACCTACTCCTAAATTGACCGTTCTACGATCCCATTAAAGTGGTTGGTGCCAAGTATTATTATGTTAGGAGTTAAAGTTATGGTCAAAATCTATATTAACATTTCATTGAAACAAATTTTCAATGGTTGTAGAACATGGTTGTTGTACCATATTTAAAATCAAGTTGTAACAAATAGTTAAAAAGGGGAGTCTCACAGGCATCACCCCAGAATGTCCCCAACCAAAAGCCTTAATTACACAATTGCATGACCAAGTGGGCTAATGGTTCTATTGGAATGAACACCTAGAAATTTCATTTTAAAATAAGACTTCTACCAAGTTTGGGGTCTGCACCAGCAAAGTACGGGCATGATCTTCCATGTAGGTATAGGACTAATGATTGCAGTCTGACGACATGCCTTCCAAGGCGAAGAGCCCAAGAGGCCTTGAAGGTGACAATGTCATACTGGAACAATTTGACAGTCATTTCTACACAATTTCTTACCACAATCGCAATGGGGATGTCCATTTTTTCATTCGAGCAACGATCATGAGGCTTATGAAAGAAAACCCAATGTAATCATCATGATTTTGTAGTTTTGGTTTCTTTATGAAATTTTTCAAAATATGTATGCATGTTGCAAATTCCTATGAGCATTGAGTGTTGCAGCAAGATAGCAAGACCTGATCTATTATAATAAACTTGTTGTATTTTCCTTTGAATGCAAACCAATGAGGTGTTGATTATGCTTGAATTTTATCAACATATTCAAGGAGGACCTTTTTCACCCATTGTGAGAGAGTCCATGTTATGCCATAGCTTGTGAGAGATCAACCTTCATCAGAAGAGATCGTCTCTTTATGGGATATACATTGCCACTTGTTGTGAGAACTGAGACACTTAGTATTTTCAGAGGAGAACCTATCATTTTCACCATTGTGAGAACTTATCCCTTGTATTGTTTCAAGGAGATCGTCTCTTGATAAGAGGGACATGGCCACATACTTGTGAGAACTGAACCCTTGACATTGATTAAGAGTATCCATTTTCAAGGATATCTATTGCCACTTGTTGATGTGAGTATCGAGCCCTTTTCATTGTAAAGGATACTATTTGAAGAAGAGAATGAAGTGTCTACATAGTTGAGCAGAGCTCGGAGATGTATCCCACCCTAGGTGAACCCCGTTAACAATTGGAGATCGCTTGTCCTTATGGTTGAATCCTTATCTCATGTTTCCTATGCTTCTTTATTTCCACAATTAAGTTGTTGGATGCATTAAGTAATGGTATATGAGATTAAATAAGATTCTTTACCAAGTTAACTTCAATTTGGATTCAAGCCTCTTAATCACTTCAATTTCACCTTTTAACACAATAAAGTTCAACAAAAATGATCTTAAATCTAACCTTTGATGGAGTTCCATAGAACCAAGTAAATATTGATAACAGGGTCACACCGATTGCAGATCACTCCTACTGCTAGTAATTCAGATACTAAGCATTCCCCGGTTTCCCCTACGTCCCCATACACACCCAAAAATGAGCCTTGATGTACCTTTCATAAGACCAACTAACATGCATATGCCAACTGTTGAGCACTTAATAACATTCGTACCAACTAGACTCTTTTTCATAGGTTGCTCAGACATATTCCCTCAACCATCCTAAAGTAGTATCTATCGATAATCCTACTAAAGTGGACCCTTCTATGATCCTGATGATCACTAATGAACTCAACATCTCTAATACACCCTTGTTTACACATAATTGTCAGATCAAGCATGATTTGGCTACTCTTATCTTGGACAATAGAATCCAAAACAACCTTGTGGCCCAGAACTTTGTCACATTCATGAACCTCCCAACCACTCCACACCCGACTCCATATCATCTCGACTAGGTACAAAAGGAAGGACCTCGTCTCACTATCTCCTAGCGATGTGCGATTACCTTTGTGATTGGACCTTTCTGGGATACTGTGTTGTGTGATGTCTCTCCTCTTTATTTTTCCAATTTATTACTTGGAATTCCTTACCAATAGGCCCGACATGCTATCTATCATGCCAAGTCTCATCAATACTACTTGCAGCATGAGGGGCGTACCTATGTTCTTAATTATTCTACTCCTAAATCCACCCAGCCTATTATTGACCATGTGGTCATTAATAAATTCCATTTGAACCAATTCCTCTCTTTGTTCTTAGTTTACCCCATTAACCCAAACAATCCAAATAACCATGTACCTCTTGCCATGGATCCCCCACTCCAAGAATTTGCATATGTCTTCACACAACCCACGAAACTGTCCCCATCTTGATATATTGAGCTCACACTTGATCTAAATCTTGGTCCTTCTTTTCCCAACACCCTATCCTATCACATCACTCCCCAAGAGGCCATTGATATGGAACATCCAATTGGTCAAATTTTGAAATTAGCAAGTATTTCACCTTCATTGTCTCCATGTGTGTCCCCCACCTTTGTTATCCCAAACAAGGATGTTTTTAAATGGCACCTAGTGACCCACTACCATGACCTTAATAAATCCAATTTAAAAAACCGCTACCTCCTACCCTAGATTGAGGAATTGTTGGACCACTTACAAGGGGATCATTCCTTCACATAGATGGATTTGATAGCTAGATACCATCAAGTTTGCATGAATGAAAAAATTCATTTGGGAAATTGCATGATCATTTATATTTATGATATCTTGGTCTTTAGTAATTCTTGGGAAGAACATCTTCAACACATCCGCAACATCCTTGAGCTATTGTGGGAACTTACATTTTAGGTAAATAAATCATGTGGGACACACAATAGTTTCTCATTTGGGACTATACTCGACACAACATGGGGTCTATCAGATCCATCTAAGGTATAGTTTTTGGCACAATGACCAATGCACTCTAATTCCCATGACCTCAATATTTTTTTGTGAAAGATTGGGCACCACTTCACTCAACTTTCACTCACATTATATTTTTCATAGTTTCTTTGTTTGTTGGATAGGAATCATCCCTTTTAGAATAAAAAGGATGCATTATAGTTCCCAAGTGGATAATTAATTAAAAATGGAGGTCATTTGATGGCATTCCATTCAGATAACCTTGCTCCTTCTAGATCGGAACATCACCAATAGGAACATCAATCAACTCATTTTTTTATCCATATGTTGACCTAGCACTATACTCGAGAAGTAGTTTCGTTACACACCACCCAATACCATGTGAAACAGAGGCTAAGAAGCTCACACCATTGTTCTTTTAGTTAGGAGATCATGTATGACTCTTGCTAGACAAGTACCAATTCAAATGCCAACATCATTTATAGTGCAATTTCCCTCATTTGATGGAAGAAGTAGGGACACTTCCAGATCTAAATAGAGAGGAATTGGGCCACTAGGAAGTGTTCCCAACTTCCTTGGCCACTCAAGATGAGGGGGGGAATCCTTAATTAGTATTTTAGTTAGTTTTAGATATTTCTATTGTAGACAATAGTTCACTTCAACACTTTCTGTTGCAATCATTTAGTGCGCTTTTAGTAATAGTTGTTGTAATAATTTAGTTAGTTGTTACAACTTCTATTGTAATAATCTAATAATGAGAAGGAAAAATTCACCTTGCTTATAGAAGGCACTCCTCTTTCACTCAAAAAAAATGTGATGGTTATTTTATGTTCTAATTATGCTTCTCCATTTTCATGTATATTATATTTTATGTGCTATGTTCTATCTAATTTATGTTCTTCATTGTGTATTTAGTTTTTTTGTGTTTTTTAGATTTGAATTACAGATCATTTTCGTTCTCCTCTCTGGAGCTAAGTTCTCTTTTGAACAATGAATCTCTCCTCATAGACTAGTTTTGTCATGCAACATCATGCAAGTTTGAATGGAATTGTCTTTTATTCACTCCTCTAAATATCCTCACCACTTTTACTCCCTATTTGTTCCCACTCCCCTTCATGGAAGGTCATCAAAATCTCAACACAATTCATTTTTTCCCACTCCTATCAAACGTTACTACATGCCAGACGAACTAATTATTTGAAAATTTAACCACAAACCACTTTGTGGTGAGAAAAGGGCCTAATTAACCATAGGCCACATCTCTAGAAACAAGGTCCTAATTATTTAATAACTTAGGAGGTCGTGAAACGTAACCACACACCAACATTACCATAGACCATGTTGTGGGGATGACAAGGTCTAGTTAACCAAAGGCCACGTTCTGAAATGTCTAGACGTGAGCTCCTAATGATTTCATAACTTGGGAGGTCGTGAAATGTAACCATAACCAATGTGTGTTGAAAGTAACCAAAATGTAAAAAGTTAATACTAAAAATGTATCACTATTTTTAATTCACTCCTATTAATTTGAGGTTTAATGAGTGCCAAGTTTTAAAATGTAAAAATTCAATTGAGATGTAAATAGTAAAAGTTAAGTAATCTTGGTTGTATTTGTATAAGTATATTTAGTGGCAATTGAAAAATTAGTTTAATAATTTTTTAATCCTATAAAGTAAATGTGAAAAGTAAACATGTTAAGGGATGCATTCATCGATGTCAGGAAGTTATGAACATTTAATCTCATTCATTGATTTGGGGATGACCATAAAATGAGAGTTTGTAATTAAAATGTTGATTAATCCATGAATTCAAATAGGGTATGCCTATCCAACTAACATGCTTGAAAAATTTATTTAAGGATCAATCTTAATGAAAATTAACTTAGTTAACTTTTTTGGATCACATATAAGTTGAGGTTTATGGATCAATTTAAAAAAGAATTAACCCTTTGATCACAAAGGTTGAATAACTCACGATATACCAGAGAGTAAAAGCATGGTTTGGGTTAACTGGCCAAGAGCATATCCATTTTACAACTCACATATCTTATTTGTTATCTATGGTAAGCACAATGCCTAATTTCCTCATTGTTCTTTTGTTTTCTCCTTCTATATTTCACAAGTAAAAACAATTTAAGCATAATTTCTTTATAGGGTTTGGTTATTTATGTATGGGCATTTCCTATCCATTGCAATGAAACCACTCATTTTATTGGATCCCAAACCATCCCGTCACTATCATTATTTTTTCTTTAAAGGTCTTCGTGGTGACCAATGTGATCTGTACACATAATCAGTACACTGAAACATATTTGTTTTTATATAACACCACTTATTTCAATTCGAAATGTTATAAAAAAATCCTTTTTGTGGTCGGCGATGCACATTTGACCTAAATACGCACCAGGGTGCATTATTTACAAATACCACCATTGAATTTAACATGGAAAATTTGTTGTTTTTATAAGGAAATCAACATTTATTTTATTTTCTTAAAGCTCGGCGATGCGTAATAAATAGTACATAGGAAGCCATTCTTTTATTAATTCATAAAGCACCGTCTTAATACAAAAAATTGTAAAACATTTTCAATTTTGCAACAACACTTTTATACTATATCGGTGCATACATGTATGTTTGATGCACCGATGCGTACAAATAATGTTGACGCCCTAGTTCGAATTATCTTAAAATATGTACTGGAATCTTCTTCTTTTTTAAAATAATTTTTCCATTTTATTTTTCAAGGAGATTTTGAAAATTCCAAGGGACAAATAAAGGGAAAACGAAGACATATTGGTAGGTATGTCCAAAAAAGTGTAGAAGAAGATGTTAGAAGAAATGAACATAATTCCATCGCAAGAGGATCCATCCCAACTACAATGTACATTAGAGATATGTAATCATTTATTTATTATTTTATGTACATCGAATTTAAGTACCATGTGAAATACTAATTTTCAATTCTTTTGTTGCAGAAAATAAAAGCAAATAGAATCCATTCATCATATAAGACTGTACGACAAGGAATAAAAGAGTTGACTACAAAATTTGTGAGTATTTATGTTTTTGACATTTCTTAAGGTTTCATGTTTGTTGTGATCTTTATATTTAAATAATTATTTTACACTTGTCCATGGATGGCTTCTACTAGATCATAATATACAAAGAGGAGCCACCCCATGAATTGATAAACATTGGGTTAAGTATGGGTTATGAGTATATGTTTAAGAATGAAAGTTTAAAGTAACAATTTGTAAGTAGCTATACTGTTTAACATCCCTTGTTTTATAATTAATGAAAAAACAAGAAAACTTTATATTGATTGCATCATCTGTGCTTTGTCATGTCACAGTAAACATCTATGAAACAACGTATGGAATGTAGACATCAGAGGAGATTTTGAGAGAATTCATGAAGCATGGATTCAAAAGAATGTGTATTGTTTTATGAAATACTTGGTTTTAAGGTATGTTTTTTTTATTTACACAATCATGTATATTCTAGTATATATATATATAAATGTAGATATACTTATTACAGTTTATTTCTATGTTTGTATATGGAAGATGAAGGGGAAAAACATAAAAAACAAGACGATCAAGAAAACATTATGTTAAAAAACCAAAGTACAATATCACCTACAAATGATGAAGAAATGAGGAATGCACGCAACTCGAGTAATGTCAATAGTTCAACTAATGAATGACAATCAATATAATTGGATGTTACTAAAAGTTGTATGTTTTGGAATATTTGTCTTTGAAAATCATAGAAATTCTTTTAATGTGCTCGACATATTGTCCCAATTGCATGAGGACATGTTACCAATAAGTGTAACAATTACAAATTGGTTTCAATTTGATTATTGTATTGAACCTTTACATTTTCCATTTTTGTATGACAATGGGTATTTTATTCATATGTAGTGAATTGGGTTTCTTATTTCATTGCATTGTTGAATGTTGTTAGATGTTGTGTTCCTGAATAATTAATGTGTGAATGATTTACATTGTTACAAATATAGAGGTTTAATTTGTTAGATAATACATTAATGCAATCATTATATCGAAATGAAATAACATAATTATAAATCAATATTATTATAAAAAATATTTGATTTTCAAATAATTAATTGAAAATTTGTAAAAACCAATGAATTAAAATATATACATATCTAGTACGTACTAGTAAGAAAACACACCATTCTGTAAATAATATAACGTACAATAATATTTATCGCTTCAAAATTATATGGTGCTCATGTTTGAAATATAAATTGGGGCACTAAAAATAGTTTTCATATCGGTGCGTTATGTTTATTATATGCACCGAGATTCTAAATATTAAGTATGCATTGGTTCTTTTACTATAGTATACACACCGGTGCATACTAAAAATAATGGTGCCAACATGTCACCTCAAATATTTGAAATTTCACTATCCTTTAGTGCACATGGTAAAATAGATATTGGTACGTACTAATCATACAAACACCCTAGCACATGTTATATTAAACTCTTTGGGTCTCAGGATAACTTGATCGCACTGGGGATAACTATAACTTAAATGCACCGGGACAAACAACTATTAAAGCACATTGGTGTGTCATAAAAAAAACAAAATAGAATTAGTGTGTAGTAATTATAAGAGCATCGATGTTTTGCATATGACAAAACAGGAAGAACTAGTGTGCAATAGTTATAAATGCACTGAGACATTTTTTTATTATATTAATATCTATGGCGTTTTTATTATATTAATGTACCAGTGCATTTTATTGTTTTTGTTTGTTAATTTGTGCGGGACCTGTTGGCTACGCGATTAACCTATGGCTTGAGAAACCATGACTCAGGGGCATCTAAGCCGTCAAAATCACCCGGGGATTGCACCCGGCCTGAGCCACACCAACCCTTAACATGGTTGGATTTTTTGTCCCCGCAGGTTTCAAACCGGTGACTTTAACATCATGGAGTGGCTTAACAACACACTCCGTCACTGACTGTCCTACACCTCGGGGACGTACCAATGCATTTTATTATAGTAATGTACCAGTGTGTGTTTTTCAATACTGCCCCAGTGCGTTTTGACAAGAACAACACCAAAAAAAAAACCTCCACCCACCTAAATATTTTAATTTATATGGAACATCCACTAGAACCTCGACTAAAACCTCTGCAACCAATATAGGGGGTCTAATGGAGGGTTTTTTTTAAATTTTTCCAAATTTTCTAACACTAAAAATCTCTGCAAAAATCTCCGCTAGAAGGTGTTCTCCTTGTAGTGGAGGAACGAGAGGAGAAGGTGGGTGTTTACAACAAAAAAATGTTGTTTTTTTAACACAAAGGTTAAATATATTCCTATTATGTTACATGGCGAGGAAAATATTATAATCAAACCATCACATATACTTAAACAAAAATCCATGACATGTGAGTTTGTATGTTCAAATGTAATGATAGCATCATTTGTGTGCAAATGCAACAAGTTTAGGGATGCCATATTAATATAAGTTTCTCACTTGAGGTATAAAGGACTCTCTTGTCGCAATTGGTTCTATGTGATGTAAACACATTTGGATTTTTTTTAATCGTGATATATGCCAATCATAGAAATTTATTCCAAATTAATATATCTATCTCTGGTATTGAATTGGAAGACATGTAACTCCAAAATGATAGAGAGTAAACCAAGAAAAATAAAGTGGATAAACGAGAATTATGACTTGATTTGGTGCATATGTTTGGTGAGTAGGGTTAAATTATTCATGTAATGTCCCCAAGGCCGAGCCATGTTGTAAATCATGTCTATGAAGTATAAAGCTTGTTTATGAACTGTAATTCAAGTTTATAAGGCTGGTGAGCCAAGTTATATAAGCTAGTGGGCTTATGTTTTATTAGGCTAGGGAGCCTAAGTGTTGAAGGCCAGGAGCCCGATTTTTGTACATGTAATTATGCACAGTATTATTACAAAACATCTCTACGTGTGGACTGACCACGATGAATGAGTGATGGGGCACTAAGCTTCCACAAAACCTAGGTAAGGGATTGGGGGCTGGAAGGTTGGAAAGAGAGGCTAAGTGTGGAGCCTAGGGGCTTAAGTCCTTGGGAATAATTTTGTAATATTATCCCAAAATCCATGTGAAATCTATGTTTTGTCCTATGTTTCTGTGGAGGGATGCATGCAGCTTAATGGGCGACATGTGTTGACCCAGGCGCATGCGATTCAACCCAAGAAATGAGCCGTGTTGGGGTTTCTCTTTCCTTTTTCTGTCGACTGCTGCGTAGGAGTGGGGTGGGCATTCCTCCAACCATCACCTAAATCTGGGATTCGACCTTCCAATTCCTCCATCCTCCATCTGTACGCGTTTGGCCTCTGTGATTGAACCTCTGTACACCTTACGCATCTTTGAAACCAAAGAGAACCACACTATGCTTTAGTGTTGATCATTTCCATTTCGGGTGTCCATACCCATTTTACCAATTGACTGTTGTGGCCATGTAGTGCTGGACTGCGTGTGGCTTGCTGGCCAGTGTGAGGGAGGTGATTGTTGTTGAAGATGTAGGTTACCTAGTCTATGAGAAGTTCTCTCTAGGTGAGAGAGTGCGCGGAGGAAGTGAGAACTCCTGGAAGGAGTCCTATAGCTACCACAGAGCTCGGAGACTTCCGGTCTGGTCTGTTGCTGAAGCCCAAGGGAAAGGAGGTTAGAAACCGATGGACTATCTTGGTGACAGTGAAGGTGTATAATCTTGGGGTGGGACAGACATGTGGGGAATGAGAGTCTTTGGACAGTGGGCATAAGTGGCTCCTGGAAGAGAATCCTTCTCCTGTGACTGTGTGTCTTCTTGTATTCCCTGCCTAGCCTAGGAATCCCTACCCGGTGGAGCTTATTCCTAGCTCGGGGGTGACCTACTACTAAGAGTGATGAACAACGCAGTCTAAGGCTGGGAGGTTCGTGCGAGGTCTACACGTAGATGGTGAATTACATCCAGTCTAAAAGATAAGTATATACATGCGTATAATTTCAATTAAATATGCATGTCTGTGATTCTAGCAATGTTTACATGTATTCTGTTGTATTCGTCAATTATTGTTAATGTCGTGGATTATGTATGCTGACGGTATTAATGTGCTTACGCTATGTTTAACTGTAATTAAGCAATTGTATTTCATAAGAATGCATAATATGTTACAATAGTGTTTTTCTGCATAGTAATGTTGGCCTGACCATGGGGTTGATGGTCGGGAACGTTATGGTATGGTAGCATAGCCTAGTTTCAATGTTGAGCCTGGATGAGCCAGATAAGTGGTCTTTGGACCAAGGTTTTGAGAAGAAATTGTGTCTAGAGAATGTGCACAAGGTTTAAAACCCTTTGGAGTTGCATAGGAGTGTGGAAATCGCGATACATGAAATCCTGAATTCATCAGAACCATCCATCAGAAAGGACGCATGGAGAGCAATCAGCCTTTTGCTAAATCGTGACTTGAAATGGTCTAAGGGTGAGTTTGTGAGAATTCATGAAACGCGAATTCACGATTGGATCACAACCATCGATCTAAGAGAGATCTGGATCGTTAATTATCCAGGAAGAAATCAACATTTTGGGAATAGGGAGGACGAAGGTGGAAAATCTTTCGACCTCGTGACACATGAAATCTTGATACACGAAATGTCGATGAGATATGAGTCATCAGATCGTGGGGATCAAGTAGATGAAAGTTTAGAAGGAGGGTACCAAGTCATTGGCCAGAAGTCCTTGAGAAGCAGAGTTGGACGATCAGAATTCTCTGTGGAGAACTCGTGAAATCGCGAGGACCGTAAGATAGCCAGAAGTTGCAAGGTGGTTAGTGGATGGAGAAACACACCACCCTAGGATCCAAAATAAACATGGGTCGTTGATCGTGGTTGGTTTGAACTGTTGGATCATTTCATGAATTCAGGGATCGTGAACTTGGAGCACAGGCCAAATTATTGGTCACTCCAAGTCCTGAATCATGAAAGAGATTAACAAGGGTAGAATCGGATGGTGGAGCGCTTCCAGGAAGAAGTGTCGAAATCCCATGAGCCATCGGATCCAGCCAACTAGAGAGGAAGTTAGCGATGAAGAGATTTGACAGGTGTAAGCTTAGGAGATATCTAGATTGTTGGATCAGGGGAGGCTTACATCCATTGATCTCATACATGAATTCCCATATCAGAATTCGAAGATTGAAGTGAAACAATATTTGGGGTCGCTACATCGTGAACTCCTAGTTCATGAAACTCTGAAAAGATTTGGACTGTTAAATCCAAATCATCAAGGATTGTTGGATCTCATACAAGAACTCGTGTATCGGAATTCGGGGATTGAAGTGACAAGAGATTTGGAGTCACTGCATCATGAACTCTCGGTTCACAAAACTTCGAAAAGATCTGGACCATTGTATCCAAATCATCGAGGATCATTGGATCTCGTACAAGAACTGGTGTATCGGAGTTCGGGGAATGGAGTGACCAGTGGTTTGGTTCGTTTCATTTCAAACTCCCAGTTACCAAAAACCCAAAACCCGAAGTCCCAAAATCTTCAAAGACAGAAGAACTGTAGAGGATTTTTAACTGTTGGATGTTGGGTAAACATGGACCATCGATCCACCCGATTTATGTGAATTCGGTAAATCGAAACTCCGGGAGATAGATGTGTGTACGTTAAACTCTTCGAAGGTCAAAAGCTCTAGTAGCACCTAGTAGTTTAGCATTTGTTCATGACCTTTAGTTATGAGGGTAGGGGTTAAGAAAGAGGGAGCTATCACCTAAAAATTACAGAGCCAAGTAGAACTTGAAAAAATTGTGAAGTCGAAGAATTTTCTTAAATCAGAATGGTTTTGAATGTGTGGAATTTGCTAAGAATGATGACCTGAAAAATCCATGTTTCCTGCACATGTGTTTGTAGAAGCTTAGCAAGTGCCAAAACCGAATAAGGTTATTGTTGAGAGTAGAGAATGGAAGAGGTGTGGATTGCCTCCAATTCAGAGAACGAAAGAGAAGGAAGGAATTTCAACTTGGGAGTCAAAGGATCAAACTCTAATGGGCAAGGAAAAGAGATAGATAAGGAATGACATATGATGAAAATCATTGAAAGATTGAAGAAAGATGCCCAGGCTCGCCGAGCTGATAGTCGAATTCTCATGAAAGTCAAGGATAAGCAGGGTGAATTCAAATTAAGGATGTTGAAGAGTCTAGAAAGGATAGAAAAAAATTTGGAAAAGGAGAGTGACTAAAGCAAGATAGAGAGTCGCAGGACCCCTGAGAGGAGAACAAGATCAAGGAGTGTCAACAGACATCGTCGTCGCTCCCCAAAGAATTCTAGTAGGGAAGCACATAGTAGTTCAAGCCCATCTCCTACCAGAAATCATAGGAGATCTAGGATGGATGAATTGAAAGGGGAAATGAACAAGATCAATCCTCCAATGTTCAATGGAGAACATAAGAAGGAGGAAGATGTTGAAACTTGGTTGCTTGGTATGAGGAAATACTTTCAATTGCAAAATTGTTCCTCTCATGCAGAGGGGAGGATTTCCATGTATCAATTGAAGGGAAAGGAATTCATGTGGTGGCATCAACTTGTGCAGGTGCAA
This sequence comes from Picea glauca, assembly GCA_000966675.3. Classification (NCBI taxonomy): domain Eukaryota; kingdom Viridiplantae; phylum Streptophyta; class Pinopsida; order Pinales; family Pinaceae; genus Picea; species Picea glauca. The sequence goes on along the minus strand of JZKD02S0681587.1, from coordinate 10,789 downwards.
CACATCAGGGAAAGGGACATCACATGGAAATAATTCAAGAGGTATTTCGAGAGGAAATACTTAACTAAAAGATATTATGACATAAAGATGAAAGAGTTATTAGAACTCAAGTTGGACAACTAGACCATTTATGAGTATGAACGAAATTTTTTGGAATTACTGAATTATGTTTCGTTCATCAAAGATGAGTTTGTCAAGATTCAGAAGTACCTGAGTGGATTACCACCTCCTATTGGGGATAAGATTCAATATGATGACCCAAATACTATGGAAGAAACGATAAGAAGAGATAAGTGCTTATTTGAACAACAAAGAGAAAATCCTACCTTTCGGAAGGCTTGGGATGACCAGAAAAAGTTCAAGAAAGAACAAAGGCAGAAGGGAAATAAAGCATCCTTTTTCAAAAATAGTCCTTAAGGAAAACCGTCTCTTAGAGAGCCCAGGAAGGTTGAAGTGGGTGGGAAAATGGCAAGGCCGCCACCTATGGAATGTTGGGGTTGTAAAGAAATCCATAGGTACAGGGATTACCCCCACAACAATGATAAAGTAAGAGCTCTCCACAATGTTCAGCAGGCTGAAACAGTGGAGGACATGGGCAGTAAAATTCCAAGGATCTACGCAGCCCTGGACAACAAGAAAGTTGAGTATCAATCGCACATTATTGAAGTAGAATGTATGATAAAAAACCAACCATTTACTATTTTAGTTGATTCATGGGCTAGCCATAGTTATATAGACCCTAGAGTGGTTAAAAGTTTGCATTCGATAAGAAGCAAACATGAAAAGTCTTGGTTAGTGCAGCTAGCTATGAGAACCAAGAGGAAAGTCATGGAGTTAGTCAAGTCTTGTCCTGTAGACATGAATGGACTGAGCATGAAGGTGGATTTGAACATTCTGTCATTAGGCTATTATGATTGTCTAATTGGGATGGATTGGTTGGACTAGCACCATGCCATATTGGACTGTTAGAACAAGGAATTCACTTGCTTAGATGAAGAATGGAATTAGAGAGTTGTCCAAGTAATTTCTAGAGCTATTACTGTTATAGAAATCTCAACAATGCAGCTGAAGAAGTGCTATAGAAAAGGCTGTCAATTATTTGCAACCCATGTGGGGGAAACGCCTAAGGATAAGGTGTCAAGTATTGAGGATCATGAGATACTTAAAGAGTTCAAAGATGTATTCTAGGAAGTGCCTGGACTACCTATGAAAAGGGATATCGATTTCTCTTTGAACTTGATGCCTAGAGCAGCTCTAGTGTCAAAGGCTCCATACAGGATGAGTGCACCAGAACTGAAAGAGTTGCAGCTGTAGCTTGAAGAACTTCTGAAGAAGGGGTATATATGCCCAAGCGTGTCGCCTTGGGGTGCCCCGGTCTTGTTCGTAAAGAAGAAGGATAGAACGTTGATATTGTGCATCAATTTCAGGCAATTGAACAAAGTAATGGTGAAGAACAAGTATCCTCTGCTGAGGATTGATGAGCTCTTCGATTAGTTGAAGGATGCAAAGATATTTTTGAAAATAGATCTAAGATTGGGATATCACCAAGTAAGAATAAAAATGAATACATCAACAAGACCACCTTTAGAACAAGGTATGGTCATTACGAGTTCACAGTGGTGTTGTTTGGACTGTCAAATGCACCCATTTTTTTTATGAGCTTGATGAATGGAGTATTCAGGGACTATCTAGACAAGTTTGTCATCATCTTCCTGGATGACATTCTGGTGTATTCCAGGACCGAAGAAGAACACAAAAAACATCTAAGGATGGTGTTGCAGGTGCTAAGAGAGCACCAACTGTATGCCAAGATGATCAAGTGCTCATTTTATCAGAAGCAGATCCATTACTTGAGACATATTATCTCGAAGGATGGGATAGTGGTAGATCCTGAGAATATTGAAGCCATTAGAGAATGGTCAGCACCAAGGAATGTAATGGCAGTTAGATCCTTCATGGGATTGGATGGTTATTACAGAAGGTTCATCATAGGGATTTCCAAGATAGCTCACCCTATCACTTTCTTGCAAAGAAAGGGGAAGAAGTTTCACTAGATAGAGGGATGTGAGGAAAGTTTCCAACGATTGAAGCAGTTGTTAACCAGTGCTCCAATCCTGAGGATTGCAGATCCAAATGCAAATTTTATAGTATGCATTGATGCATGCAAAGAAGGACTAGGAGGGGTCCTCAGTCAAAATAGATTCATAATCTGTTATGAGTCTAGGAAATTAAAAGAGCACAAGAAGAACTATGCAACCCATGACTTGGAGTTGGCAACCATAGTTCATGCTCTAAAGAAATGGAGGCATTACCTCCTGGGAAGGAGGTTTGAACTCATAACAGACCATAACTCTCTAAAATATTTGTTTGATCAACCAACCTTAAACGCTAGACAAAGTAGGTGGCTGGAATTTCTGTGTGAGTACGACTTTGAGATCAAGCATATCAAAGGAAAGGAGAATAAAGTAGTTGATGCACTCAGCAAGAGGGTGCATGAATTACATGCTATATCCATTAGAATGCATCAGACTGATATTAAAATAAGAATTATGGAGGCTGCAAATGAAGATCTGTAGTACAAAGAATTGGTAGCCAAGCTACAGCAGGGTAAGATGCCACAGAAGATGGAAATTTATAAATTGGAAATAGATGGAATACTTTTGTACAAGAACAAAATTTTTGTACCCAATGTCCAGTGCTTGAAAAATATGATTTTGCATGAGATGCATAATGTGCCTTATAAAGGGCACCCTGGATATTAGAAAATAGTAGCAGCGGTCAAGAGCCATTACTTTTGGTCGGGTATGAAGAGAGAGATAGTTGAATACATCGCTATATGTATGGAGTGACAGAAAGTTAAAGCTAAGCATAGGCACCCAACAGGGCTGCTGCAACCTTTACCCATTCCTGAGTGGAAGTGAGAAGTAGTAACGATGGATTTTACTACGGATTGCCTCGAACAGGAAAGCTGCATGATTCGATCATTGTGGTAGTGGACAAGCTTACAAAAGCTACCCATTTTATTCCACTGAAAAATACTCACAAGGCAACAGATCTTGTTGATATTTTCATAAAGGAAGTGGCACGATTGCATGAAATTCCTATAACGATTGTGTTCGACAGAGACCCAAAATTCACCTCGAATTTCTAGAAAGGATTGTTCAAAGGATTCAGAACGAATCTGATCTTTAGTACATCTTATCATCCTGAGTCTAATGGATAGAGAGAGAGGGTGAACAAAGTAATAGAAGACATACTGAGAATGTATGTGATGGACAAACCATCAAGATGGGATAACTACCTACACTTGGTAGAATTTGCCTACAACAATGGGTATAATGCGTCGTTGAAGATGAGCCCATTTGAAGCACTTTATGGAAGAAAGTGCAATACTCTAGTGAGCTGGGATAATCCAGTTGATAGAACAATAGTTGGGCCAGAGTTTCTCAAGGAGATGGAGGGCCAAATGATAAAAATCGACCACAATTTGAAAGATACCCAAGACAGGCAGAAAAGTTCCGCCGATAAGAATAGAACCCACAGAGAGTTCAAAGTGGGTGATCATGTTTTCCTGAAAGTGAAAGATAACAGGAGTTCCCTGAAGCTGGGAAGTTGCGCCAAGTTGGCAGCTAGATTCTGTGGGCCATTTGAAATCATGGAAAGGATTGGGCCAGTTGCATATATTCTTGCATTCCCTGCATCCATGACATACATAATGTGTTTCATGTTTCACTTCTTAAAAAGTATATGCCAGATGCTAATCATGTAATTGATTACAATGTGATCCAGCTAGAGCAAGAAGGTGTCCTGCAAGTGCATCCTGTGTGCATATTGGATAGGAAAAACAAATAGCTCCGGAATCGAGCCATAGGAATTGTAAAGGTACAGTGGACCTGGTACAGTCCTGAGGATGTGACATGGGAGCATGAATATGCTATGTGGGTAGAGTACCCGCATCTTTTTGAAAAATTTGAAAAGCTTGCAAATGCAATGTAAAGTTGCACTGAGGACAGTGCAAAAATAAGGGGAGGGGATTGTAATGTCCCCAATGCCAAGACATGTTGTAAATCATGTCTATGAAGTATAAAGCTTGTTTATGAACTATAATTCAAGTTTATAAGGCTGGTGAGCCAAGTTATATAAGCTAGTGGGATTATGTGTTATTAGGCCAAGGAGCCTAAGTGTTGAAGGCCAGGAGCCTGATTTTTGTACATATAATTATGCACAGTATTAATACAAAACATCTCTGTGTGTGGACTGACCATGATGAATGAGTGATGGGGGACTAAGCTTCCAAAAAAAATGGGTAAGGGATTGGGGCCTGGAAGGTTGGAAAGAGAGGCTAAGTGTGGAGCCTAGGGGCTTAAGTCCTTGTGAATAATATTTTAATATTATCCAAAAAGCCATGTGAAATCTATGTTTTTTCCTAAGTTCTTGGGGAGGGATGCATGAAGCTTCATGAGTGACATGTGTCGACCCAAGCACATGCGATTTAACCCAGGAAATGAGTCATGTTGGGGGTTATCTTTCGATTTTCCATCGACTGCTACGTAGGAGTGGGGTGGGCATTCCTCCAACCATCACCTGAATTCGGGGTTTGACCTTCCAATTCCTCCATCCTCCATATGTATTCATTTTGCCTCTGCGATTGAACCTCTGTACACCTTATGCATCTCTGAAACCAGAGAGAGCTGCACTATGCTTTAGCACTGATCGTTTCTGTTTCGGGTGTCCATACCCATTTTTCCAATTGACGGTTGTGGCCACGCAGTGTTGGAATGTGTGTGGCTTGTTGGCTAGTGTGAGGGAGGTGATTTTTGTTGAAGAGGTAGGTTACCCAGTCTATGAGCGACTCTCTCCAGGTTAGAGAGTGTGCAGAGGAAGTGAGGACTCCTGGAAGGAGTTTTGTAGCTGCCACAGAGCTCAGAGACTTCCGGTCTAGTCTACTGTTGAAGCCCAAGGGAAGGGAGGTTAGCAGTCGATGGACCATCTTGGTGACAGTGAAGGTATATACTCCTGGGGTGGGATAGGCATGTGGGGAATGAGAGTCTATGGGTAGTGGGAATAAGTGGCTCCTGGGAAAGAATCCTTCTCTTGTGACTGTGTGTTTTCCTGTATTCCCTGCCTAGCCTAGGAATCCCTACCCGACGGAGCTTAGTCCCAGCTTAGGGGTGACCTACAACTGAGAGTGATGAGAAGCATGGTCTAAGGCTGGGAGGTTCATGGGAGGTCTACACACAGTTGGTGAATTACATCCAGTCTAAAAGATAAGTATATACATGCGTATAATTTCAATTAAATATGCATGTCTGTGATTCTAGCAATGTTTACATGTATTCCGCTATATTCGTGAATTAATGTTAATGTCGTGGATTATGTATGCTAACGATATTAATGTGCTTACACTGTGTTTAACTGTAATTAAGCAATTGTGTTTCATAAGAATGCATAATATGTTACAATAGTGTTTTTCCGCGTAGTAATGTTGGCCTGACCATGGGGTTGATGGTCAGGAATGTTACAATTCATAATAAATGTATGCACTTATTTTATTTTATGTGGAAAAGTGTGTCGCAGATGTTTGAAGGATCCCATCATTAATGTGGTGAAGTAATAGTACTTTCTTAACATAAAGGGGATGTCCAAATCCTTTTAAGTGCCATTATGATTTACCAAAATTACCAAGTACATTATCATCCGAGCACTACATATAAATTCTTAGCGTAGGCATCTTCCCTCTTTTAAAAAATGTGAATTGTATTACAAAACATGAAGAGGGTTGTAATCTTTCTTTTAAGATATATACATCTCCAGGCTCACCCTTAATCGAACAATATGCTTCGGCCCAATATTCAGATTGCTCCATAGTGAGCATAATTAATTTCTGAAATGTAAGAAAATGTATTCCTAGGGAAAGACTAAGGTTAGGGTTGGAGGTTTCTAGTTTCACTGTGAAGAGAAATTGATTAGATTACAAATTTATGTAATCTAATAAAAAAATTTCCTAGGGAAAGACTAAGGTTAGGGTTGGAGGTTTCTAGTTTCACTGTGAATATAAATTGATTACATTCCAAATTTATGGACCCCAATCAGGAAATAAGGTTTATTTATAATGAACAAGCACCAAAATGATGTGCACTCCCATGAGGACATGTCATAATAGAAAAAGAGGGGTCGTTTTCATGAATTGAAGGCCAAAGTGATTCTAGAGAATACATGCAATTCATTAATTTGATAGGTTCTAGTCGATAGGTTGAAGAAAAATCTTTATTTCTTAAAAGGTGCATACTATTGACATGAAATCCCAATAAATATTCATTGAAACTATGAAACAAAGCATGTAAGAATTATTTTATTAGACCATATTAAATATCTTTTCACCCTATTTCCTCCAATAAGAACTCCTCGTTAAGTATACTAGCATAAAACCATTATAATAATATCGATATGGTAACAAAACAGATATAACATATAAATAATTCTTCTATGCATTAATCAATGCAACACCTGCAATACTATCTAGGATGGGAGGAAGTGTGCCCCACATCCTTTGCCACTTAGGATGAGGGAGTGCTCCTTAATTAGTATTGTAGTTAGTTTTGTAGTTAGGTTCATATATTTCTATTGTAGACAATAGTTAGCTTCAACACTTTCCACTGCAATCATTTAGTGTGCTTTCAATAATTATTGTTGTGAGTATTTAGTTAGTCTCTACAACTTCTATTGTAATAAATTAATAACAAGAGGGAAAATGTCATCTTTCTTATAGAAGACACTCCTCTCTCACTCGAGAAAATGTGATGGTTGTTTTATGTTCTAATTATTCTTCTCCATTTTTATGTATATTCTATTTTCTTTGCTCCACACTATCTAATTTATGTTCTTCATTGTAAACTTAGTTTTTTGTGTTTCTTTGAGATCTAAATTGCATATCAATTGGTATTAGATCTCATATCCAAGACAAATTCGGCTCGACCACGAAATTCATAACAAAGGCCATCCAACAATTTTTTTTCTTAGAGTCAATCGTCCTTCTCAAGACTTCGAGTGCACCCTCCTCAATGCTTCCAATACATTCATTTATCACCATTGTTCACATGCCCTCTTCAGGGTACCAAGTGCCTTCTCAGGGCCCTCAGGAGTTCAATGATTCTCAACACAACATCCAATGACAGATTGACATCTGTTGTGAATGGAAATTATTTCGTCGCGAAAAGAGCCATCTAGAGAGGATTCCACATCCACTGTCACAACTCCAATTCAATATTTAATGATGTCTCTCTAGGAGCTTATTTGTATACAACAACACAGAGCTCCAACACTCATATAGCTCGATACGTGCTTCCAATTACCAAAATTTGTGGGCAAAATGAATGGCAAGAATGTCGAATCTTGGCTTCGAATGATTTCCACATACATTCATACATGTCTTCAGATGAAAGAAGACATGTAGCTTCAGATTGTCGGTCTACAACTCAAGGGAAATGTGTAGACATGGTGGGACACTCAGTTGGATATTTTTTCCTCGGTCATGGACATAAGCGACTTGGTCGAGACATAGACACGACACATTATGACATGGAAGGGATTTTTCCAAGAACTCAAAGACCGCTTCTATCTGTCGGGATATCAACATAACATCCTTTCAAAATGGTTTCATCTATGAAAACACACCCATCAGTTAGTACAAACATACATAGATGTCTTCTGCAAGTTTCACATACAACTACACATTTCCAATCCGAAAGAGGTATTTATTTTCAAATTTAATTCTGGTTTATTAATAATTTTCCATCATGAAGTCAATTTGTTTGAGTCTCCTTCCTTGGACAAGGCCTTTCTTCATTCTTTGGCCATGGAACATAAAGTGGATCCTCAAATATTCTCTCCCCCAACCCGATATGGTCCCTCTACTACTAGTTCTTTGCATATTGAGAAATCCCTAGCTTCCCCTGCATCCCCATCCACACCCAGAAATGTGCCCTAATTTACCTTTTATAAGACCAACTCACATTAATCTGAAAAATGTTGAGCACTTAAGAACATTCACACCAACTAGACTCTATTTACAGAGGTCGATCAGATAGATTCCCTTGACCATCCTAAAGTAGTCTCTCTCAACAATCCTACTGAAGTGGACCCTTCTCTAATCCTAATGACCACTAATGAACTTGACATCTCTAATATACCCATGTTTACACATAATTGTCAGATCAATCATGAGTTGGCTAATCTCATCCTGGAAAACATAAGCCAAAAGAACCTCATGGCATAGAATTTGGTCACATATTTGAAATTGCCCACCACTCTACACCTAGATCCATATTATCTCGACTGGGTACAAAAGGAAGGCCCTCATTGCATTGTCTCCCAACGATGTGTGTTTACCTTTTTTATTGGCCCTTTCTAGGATACTATGGTGTGTGATGTCTCTCCTATTGATTCTTCTGATTTGTTACTTGGCATTCCTTACCAACAAGCTTGACACACTATCTATCATGTCATGCCTCATCAATACTAATTACAACATGAGGGGTGTACCTATGTTCTTACTTCTTCTACTCCTAAATCCACCTAGCCTATTACTGACCACGTGGCCATTAATCAAGTCCCTGTGAACCAATTCCTCTCTTTGTGCTTAGTTCATCCCATTAACCCAAACAACTATAATAACCATGTACCTCCTGCCATGGATCACCTGCTCCAAGAGTTTACAGATGTCTTCACACAATCCATGGAATTGACCCCTTCTTTCTCTATTGAGCTTGAACTTGATCTAATTCCTGGTGCTTATTTTTCCAACACGTTATCCTATCACATCACTCCTCAAGAGACCATTGATATGGAACAACCAATTGGTAAAATTTTGAACTTAGTTAGTATTCCACCTTCATTTTCTCCATGTGCTTCCCCCGCCTTTGTTATCCCAAACAAGGATGATTCAAAATGGCACCTAGTGACCCACTACCATGCTCTTAATAAAGTAAATGTTAAAACCCGCTACCTCCTACCATGGATTGAGGAATTTTTAGACCACTTACAAGGGGATTATTCCTTCACATAGATGGATTTGACAAATGGATACCATCAAGTTTGCATGAATGAAGAAATTCATTTGGGTAATTGCATGATCATTTATCTTGATGATATCTTGGTCTTTAGTAATTCTTGGGAAGAACATCTTCAGCATCTCCACAACATCCTTGAGATAATGTGGTAACATACACTTCAATTAAATAAATCCTATGTGGGATACACATCAATTTCACATTTGGGACTATACTGGACACAACTAGGGGTCAATCAGATCCATCTCAAGTACAGGTTTTGGAACAATGGCCAACACACTCTAATTCCCATGACCTCAAGATTTTTTTGCAAAAGGTTGGGCAACACTTCGCTAATCTTTCTCACATATTATATTTTGCACAACTTCTCCAATTGTTGGATAGAAATCATCCCTTTGAGAATAAGAAGGATGCATTAGAGTTCACCAATGGGGTAGTACTTAAACGGGGAGGTCATTTGATGGCATTCCATTCATAGAAACTTTCTCCTTCTAGATCGGCACATCACCAACATGAACATCAGTCAGCTCAACGTTTTATCCATATGTTGACTCGATGCTATACTCAAGAAGTAGTTTCCTTATGAGAAACCCAAGACCGTGAGAAATAGAGGCATGATAAGAAGCGCACACCATTGTTATTTCAGTTAGGATATCATGTGTGCCTCTTGCTAAACAAGTACCAATTCAAATTCCAACATCATTTGCAACGCAATTTCCCTCATTTGATGGCGGAAGCAGGGACGCTTTTGGATCTAAATAGGGAGGAATTGGGCCAACAGGAAGTGTTCCCCACTTCATTTTCCACTCAGTATGCTGCTTAATTAGTATTGTATTTAGTGTTGTAGTTAGTTTCAAGTATTTCTATTGCAGACAGTAGTTTGCTTCAGCACTTTCCGATGCAAGCATTTAGTCATTATTGTTGTAAGAATTTATTTAGTTGCTCCAACTTATTGTAATCAACTAATAACAAGAAGGAAAAATCCACCTTACTTATAGAAGGAACTCCTCTCTCACTCAAAAAAATGCGATGGTTATTTCCTGTTGTAATTCTTCTTCTCCATTTTCATGTATATTCTATTTTCTCTACTATGTGCTATCTAATTTATGTTCTTCATTGTGTATTTAGTTTTCTGTGTGTTTTTCAGATCCGAAATGCATATCAATATCACTCTTCTCTCTAGAGCTAAGTCCGCTTTTGAAAAATGAATCTCTCCTCTGTTAGGACCACATATTGCACCTTTTTTGCCCATACTTTTTTCCATTATTATACCCTGGATCACCTGTATTTAGACTTATACTATCATTTCATCTTATCATTCCAAGGTATACAACGTCCTTTCTCATCACTACATGTCTAATCTGTTTTGCATGATATTTTACATCACTCTCGTACTTAACCATTGATTAGAAGTGCATAAGTGTCTATATTTGCAGAATAGTATTCAAGGTCGATGCTGAAACACAGAACTGTCCAAAGTTGTTGTTGTACTGATGCTAAAACACGGAAGCTGCTAACAGTCCGAGGACGCATATGCTGAAACACGGGAGCTGCCACACAGTCTAAGGTCACATATGCCGAAACACGAAGCAACTACATAGTTCGAGGATGCATATTCTGAAACACGGAAGCTGCTAACAGTCCGAGGACGCATATGCTGAAACACGGGAGCTGCCACACAGTCTAAGGTCGCATATGCCGAAACATGAAGCAGCTACATA
>JZKD02S0681476.1:240062-255090 GCA_000966675.3 Picea glauca | reverse complement strand
CATTCCACTAGTTGATCGACTGATTAGGAGAGGTTCTCGAAGGACTCCCCAGATCAACGAATCACAATTTTAGCTCAAAGGTCCCTAGGTTTCAGTGTTCAACCACTCCTAGAGGAACACCTGTCAACCCAAAATATGCTGGAAAGATGGGTGGCACCTGCCTCGGGTTATCGACACCTATTTACTATTTCACAAGGCCACCACGCATGGCATCATCATTTCTCAATGCATGGAACCCACATGATCTCAATCTGACACATTCATCCCCATGATCAAACAATTGAGAGGGGTCCCTAAGGATACTTAGATCAACGACCCACATTACTTCACGACTCCGACATTCAGTGTTTTTAGTTTTATAACACTTATGTTCTCTCGAAGTGGTCAACATCGAACTGACCATGGCATAGATCCAACGATTAGGGGATATCCCTAATACCCTCATATCTACGTCTTGTGTTACTTTGCGTCCAAGGAGTGGATTAACGTTTAGAAAGGGTATGAATCCTGCGATGACGGGTATCTGATCACCAACTGTCAGTGATCTATCAAGTTACCAGTTTGATAGGTCATCTTCGGCCCAATATGGATATTATGAGGATTCCAACATCTCGGATCTTTGGACCCCCGAAGCCCCAAAACTAAGAAGTCTTAGCTCCCGTCGAGCATAGCGCTGTGTTCCATGGTTCTGGTCATATGTGACTTTTGATAAATTTTGAGGGAGATACCCTTATTAGCTGAACTTAGATTAAGGTCATGGGCATGAGCCCGCGATTACTTGGATGAATGGTTTGAAAGAAGCACCTTCCATTCTTATAACTCAAGTTATAAAATAGGGAAAGGTAAATCAAGGGATCGACTGAACCCAAATGGTCTTGTGGAGTCTATCCCAACTCTTTACTTGTGGAATTGATACCTAAGAAATCCCTTTGATAAATATTATGACTAGTATAGAGGCCAACACCTTATGTCCCAAATTCGTTTAGAACCCCATTACTGATAGTTTTCCCTTTCTAGGTAAAAGTAAGTAGAAAACCATTAACAAGGGATAATGGTCAAACTCTACCTCAAAATATTCATTCGGTTAGACCACTAGAGTCACAATTATCTAGAATCCAACAAGATACAATAATATGCCATCATCCATATATATCAAGGATGTATTTATATAGAGAAAATACAAGCATTCAATCATACATTGCAAAGTCTATGGAATACTTATCTATTACAGTTTATAGTCTTCCAAATGACTGTGGGTGTTCACCTCTCCACCCAAACGTAGGGTTAGAGGCATTTATTCTTAGCGCTCTGGCCACCCTTGTTCCAAGCCATGGTATCACTAGGGAAATTTTATAGTTTCTTAGAGATTATTTCTCTATCACAACCTCTGTGAGGTTTATCAAATGCTCCCTCAACATCAAGCTTGAGAACTTCCTCTTAGGTCAAATTTTATGGGTTTTCTCCAGTAACAAGAACCAATTATTCTTTTCCTTTATTCCTCTTAGCATATATGGATCATATGCCCCCTATGGGCATGGTATCCTTCTTGTCTACCTTTGTGTCATTCAAAGCATGAAAATTTAGCATCAAAAGAAAATAAGCTGAAAGAGAAGTTGATTTCTATTAACCAAAATGTATTAAGTCCAGTACATAGCCAGTTCACAGTCACTTCATCAAAATATTACAGTCTAAGGGATCCTTACTCAACCATCCAAACCTACTAAAGCATTTGATCTATCTATCTATTTATAAAAAAAGGGAGGCAATAGATGGAGGTACGAGCTGGCCTCCTTCCCTTGAAAATCTCTAAGAATTTATTTCATAGAACAACTTGGTTGACAACCTATGCTATAAAATAGGAAAATGTTGGTGACTAATCCAACCAATCTTCAACTGACTTGATTCCCATTTGCTGTGCAACTCCTTCTTTTCCATGTGTCTTTCAGAAGCATGTGGTTGTCCTCATGATGCCAATTGTTTTTTCTAAAATCTTCTCGATCATCAACTATCCAAAAAGTTGTTATCTTGGCCCTCTTGGATCCTTGGTGTTTGTTGGTAGCTTCTTTGGGTATAAAATTTGGGTAGCGCACTTCAAAAATGGACAAGCAGCAAAAGGTAGCGCCAAACCTTCCTATCCCCTGTACAAACTCTGGTCTCTGTGAAATATTAGGTAGAAAATTTAGGTAGCACCACTGTGTTGCGTCTGCGTGAAAATTTCGTCTCTGCCAGATATTAGGTAGCGAATTTGGATAGTGCCATTGTGTGTTTGTGTACAAATGTTAGGTAGTGTTGTCAAAACCATATAACCTCTAACTTGAACATGTGTAGAGCAAGTAGTGACTTTGCATAGTATCAAACCCATCATCTTTAGGTGACTTGTCAGCACTATAGGTAGGATACCAGTGTAATACCAAAGTGGCCTATTCCATAGCACCAAGGCACTACCAAATGTCTACATTTTATTGTTGAGGGAGTTAACACTTCACAAAAAACCCAAAATTTTGAGAATCAAGCGCTTAAAATCCTGTATAGGTGGCAGAGGTAATATTTGAATATCAGTTAACCCTCACAAAAAGGAACCATCCTAAAAAATGGGGCTCACATTTTACCAGCTATTTCGTTACTCTGACACTTAACCTCACACTTTTTCTTGGAGAGGGAGGATTTTCATTTGGCACAATAGACTTCTTCCTCTTAGCAATGCCAGGAGTTTTTAGTGGGGTTGTGATCTCCTTGACTACTAGTGTCTATTTCTCAATAGCAGATTCAACCAATACCTGCAGGCTTCTTTGAGCTACTTCATCTTGAAAATGTTGCAACTCTGCCTTGAGTTTCCTATTCTGAGATTGAAAACCTCTATTCTTCCTATAAAGGTTTTGGAGCTGCGTATGAAGGGGTTGGGCCTTTATTGTTGCAAACCTTGGATGAAGGTCGTAGATGCCAATATAATATAGGTGGAATAACAATCACAAAAAGTAGCAGAAAGGGAGGCTACACTACCACTGGTAGCATGCATGTCAGCCATTTTGGCTCAACGACAGGCATAGATTGAAGTGGAGAAAATGAGGGATCAACAAAAGATCCTAAAACAAAGACTAGGACCTCTGCAAGAATATATAGTGCATGTAATTGGAGATTTGGATATGGTACAGGGTAGGGTCAAGCAAGAAATGATATAAGCAAAGGACAGACTTACAAACTTAACTGTGCAAGGAGCAGAGGAGATAACAACAATAGAGGCTAAAATCGTCAAAGAGGTAGAGGGGTCAAAGAAAACCTCTCAAAAATTCATCTTGGCATGGAAGAGCAAGAAACAGTACTGAATGGCTCGGAATGAGCCACAAGTGAGTGTTGGGGGCCTGTTGGACAGGCAGTCTTGAAAGTTGTTTTTGCAGTTTTGATAAAGTTTCGTGGAAAAATACTAATTATATGAAAAGTGCATGGAGTAAAAAGGAAACATAGAGAGCATGCATCTGAGGCGTATCTAGCAGGAAAGTGCACAGAAGGAGGAAAGTGCACAAAATGAAGACAACGCACAACTCGAATAATAAAGCTAGAAGAAGAAAGCAAGGAAATAAAGAATAACAGGGGAATGACAACCTGACATTCAAAAAATAGAAGAACATAAAAAAAACAACATGAAGGATGAAAAGAAAAAGAAAGGTGTTGAAAAATCAGTTAACTGAGCTGACCATGCATTGCAATGCGATATTTTTGGGATGAATAGATTAGGATTTTTATCCCTAGATTTTGATATAAATATGTAATGGATTGGTAGATTAGGGGTTTAGTAGGTCGGTTCAGCTAGGTGTTATTCTGATGAATTTTGATTATGGTAGATTAGGTTATGTTACAGACTAATTGATACCAAGTCTAGACTTATTGAATGTGACAGTTGAAGGTTGAGAAGGATGAATAGAGGAATGATAGAGATATGTTATGGAATCTTGTGTTGTCTATGTTTCTGTTTTTCATTCTGAATACTATTTGCATGCATCATACAATAGCTTCATATGATAGTTAATAATGGTGAAATGATTCATGATTGTGACAGTAACAATTCTATACAATAAAATGGAATATAATAAGTATAGGAATCATAATCATGGGTAAGTTAATAACAAGACAAAACTTAATTATGCACATAACATACTAAGGACAAATGAATCACATGTTTTCCTCTCATTCACTTACCACTACAAAAGCCTGGTTCTTGTAGTCCCCATAGATACCACGGGTGATACTTCATCTGCTCAAGCAGGTGATTCCAAAAGAATCGATGTTCGATGCGTTTTGTTGGTCTTAGATAAACCAAAACTTGGGTCTTATAACCCATGCACAGAATAGCACCAACATGGTTAAATGTAGTGCAAGGTTCATGATTGTAATAGAAAAAAATATATACAATACTCTAGAATATGTTGATTATAGGAATCTGAATTATAAGCAATATAATATTGAATAGAATAAAGTTATGTGCACAATGTAATTATGAGGAATGATAGGAATGATTACCTCCCAATCCCTTACTACTACAGAATCCTGGTTCTCACGGTTCCAATAGATAACTAGGGTGAGAATTCATATGAGAAAGAAAGTGATGCCAAAAGGGCTAGTGTCTAGTGCCCCATGGGCATTTTTTGTCATAGATGAACCAAACCTAGGTTCTTAAAACCCACGCAAAGGAGTGTCAACAAATGTTTTCATTGTCGAGATCATGACTTTGTGATTAATGGGATGTTTTGGAGGTCGAATAAGAAGGAGATATCATAATGGTTGGAAAGGAAGGAATGGGAGTTTCAACAATAAGAGAATAGAAACCCTCATATGTGTGACAAGAAATGGATGCAAAGGTATGTGTTCACAAATCTGCATGAAATTTTATTTCATGATTTTCCAATTATTCTAACTGAGTGTCTAGAAGAATTAGTGGAAAAAATTGGAAGGTACAATAATGTAGTGTCAAGGAATTGGACTTCTAAATTGGTAAGACAACTAGATTTTGTAAGTAACCCAATGACTCGAATAGTCAGACAACTAGATTTTGTAAGTAACCCAACGACTCGAATAGTCAATTTTTGGTTGGATAGAATACTAGGAGGTTATGTTACATAATTTGTAGTAGACTGTATTCAATCATCCAGTGTCGTAGAAAGGGAGTTTTTCAAAGGTCCATGTGGGAGGTTCTTGAAATAATTAGGTACATAGATAAATATGTTATTGTGTGAAAACAATGTGATGATAATGGAATCTAATTGCTAAGGGGTTCATGCACATAGTGGAATCGAGGGATGATGGGAGGGTCATATGAAATCATGAATATGAAAGAGATAGGAAGGGACAGAGGATGCAAGAAGAGGGTATACCAAAGGAATAATAAGAGTTTGGAGATTTTCGCAAAGGGAGGAGGTACAAGAGGAAAAATATTGGGGATAAGAAAGGAGGGTCGTAGAGTGAGCCATAGGGTAGAGAACCTTTTGCACTAGTTTGAATCGTTGAGGTAACATACATAGGAGGATAAGAAGAGGATATTAAATCTGTTCCAATAATAGAAGAACTAGTAGTTTCTACTCAAATAGGATATCGTGTCAGATCCACGACCTCGTGTGCATCACCACAATAAAAAATAACGGTTGAAGATTTATCAAAAGCAATTGTAGTTAGCCAAGGAGGATAGAGTAGTAGCAGTCATAGTCATAGAAGTAGTGCGTAGAGTCAGAATCAGAGTCAACCAACATCAGCAAGAGGAGGGAATACACAAAACAACATGGCCGAGGTAGAAAACACATTTAGACTACCCGAGTTCCAGGGAGTTGGGTCAGAGGACCTGAAACAACACTTTTTTTTCTCCGAGATGATTTGGGCTGCAAAGAATGTACATAATGAAGCGGTGAAGATTGTGCAGTTAGAGACAACATTTAGAGTTTATATGCTAGTATGGCATATGAAGTTGTAGAGAACCATGCCTACATGGCAGGCTAGGACTTTCACAGAGATTAAGCAAGCATTATTGAAGGAGTTCAAAAAGATAAAGTTGGAGTCACAGTACATCATATAAATAAAGGGGATCAATCAGCTACAAACAGAGTCGGTATGGGATTACGACCAGAGATTTAAGGATGTGATGGGTAGATTGAATTTCTAGATTCTAGATCAACATCACCAAGAATGGTTTATTGTAGGACTTCTATCACACATTTGAAGACCATTTATCCAACATAAGATTGTGTCACAACCCAAGGCACTAGAAATTGTGATGAAACTAGAGTATATCCGGTGGGATATAGTGGGGGAATGGTGCAAGTTCAGACGCATTTGGATGAATTGAAAATTCAACTATAAGAACTAACAAAGGGAAAGGATAAATGTGAGAAAGTCTGGTGTAGAAAATGTAGGACTGAAGGCCATCACAAGGATGAATGCCCAACATTTGTGAAATATTTTGAAACAAGAGAGTCAAATCCATTACTGGGAGGAGGATAATGTGAGATATGTAAGAAATGGGGCCATCACCCAACTGAGTTTACACTAATAAAAAAGTATCAGAGTATGCCAAAGAACTTGTTTTGAAATTTTTGCAAGTCTATAGGACTCAAAGAAAAGGATTGTCACGTGTTAAACTTAGTGAGGGAGCGCACATTGGACATGTATAGAATCCATGAAGAGAATGTTGTAGTTGAAGCACAGGGTCCGCAATACAACAATCAAAGATGTTTCAATCAAGGAAATAGAGGAAACTTCCATAGAGGTTGAGATTGAGGGAATTTTGGTATAGGAGTAAGAGGACTGATTATATGCTATAACTCTAATCAACTTGGACACTTGGATCGTGACTTCCATAATCCATGTGGGATGTGTACATATTTCAAATCAATGGATCACTTGATAGAAGACTGTCGCCAACTATTTACGAAGTGGCAGGCCAGAGGAAACTAGAACTAGAATTCAAATCAAAATGTACAGAAGATATCACCTGAAATACACAATGAAGGACCAAGAGTAGCAGTAGTTACACGTGGAGGAGCTAGGACAAGTACGGGTAGGAAAAATGAAGGAAAATAGATTGAACAATGGGTAAGGAAGTCATTAGGGCCTATTCTAGCCTTTGATCCTCGACAAAAAAATGATACATATCATAGAGTAAGAAAAAAAGTATTCTGAGTGGATTAGGGACCATCAACATCATTTTTTCCTTGTATATAAGATCACGTTGTGCCAGAGAAGACAGTTGGAAAAGTAAGCACGCTAACAATATTTCTGAGAATTTGTATAGAGATAATAAAGGATCAAAAAAATTTGAGTACATTATACGACATTATTGATCACTGTACAAGAGGAATGGAAACTATTTTCACATAAAGGATGGTAAATTAGGTACTGCACAGGAAGAGAAACAATGAAGAATTCAAATTTAGTGTGAAAATTGGAGAGTATGATGTGGATAATGTTATCTTGGACTTAGGTTATAAAGTGAATTTGTTACCTAAGAAGACATGGGAGTTGATGGGAAAACCAAAGTTAGTTTTGTCTCATGTTCAGCTAAGGCTCATGAATCAACACAAAATAGTTCTAATTTGTCATTTGACAGGAGTATCTATGAACATAGATATGGTACGTAGTGTGGGAGACTTTGAAGTTATTGATGTTGTGGACGATATTCAACCATATCCATAACTGATAGGAATATAATGGTATTTTGATAACCAATATCTCATCTACTTGAAGAGGAGGGGGATGATATTTGAATTTGGATATTTGAAAGCTACTGCACCCTTGGACCCAACAGAAGGAAAGAGATACATAGAAACAACAAGAGGGAATGACATTTGCAATTTATATAACATGAATACACCTATGGAGGATTATGTTAACCCAACAACGGATAGTGAACTGAGTTGGTGAAGTATTAGTTCATGTGTTTCATATTTTGAAGAAGGTCTAGAGCATTGGTAATAGAGAATGCATGAAGTGTCAATCAGATGATGTGCATGCATCACTTGATCCTTGTGCTGTATTGAAAGAGAGTTATGCTACCCACCTAGGTATGATGCATTTAATTATATAAGTATGTTTGTTTTCAAAATTATATATATGCATTGAATTCATAATTTTGGCAAAAGGGACTATATATAGTTGTAGGGCCAATAATGCCACCTCATTTGTACCTGCTGTAATAGTGAGTTTATGAGAGGTTTGAAAGGAGATTTGGATATTCCGGGAGATCGAGCCGGCTGATCCAGGATCCGTGAGTGTCAGGTTAGTGGTCATATCCTCCTGCATAGTAATTAGGATTTCTATTTTGGGTAGGGTCGTATAGAGGGATTTTGTGAGGGTGGGCCCCTTAGTGCAGGGGCGATCGAAGGATTCCCGTGCTTGGGTGCGTGGATGTAATTTTGATAGATGCACATGGTGGTGCCCAAATGGGGAAAACAAGCATGCATTGGATGTGAGCCTGTTCGAAGCACAAATGCGCACTCATGCGTGGCTGTTTCTCTCACAGTTGTGCATGTGTGCGCAATTGTGTAGAGAACAGGTATGCATGAAGGCATGTCTATGTGTATGATAGGGGCGCATGAATGTGCCCTTATGTCTTTGACAAAAGTGCATTGATGCGCAGCTATGTGAATAATAGGTGTGCACATGTGCGTTCCTATGGGGAAAACAGTCGCACACATGAGGCAAAGTTAGGGAGTGTAAAAACTTGTCTTTTTTGGGATTTGGGTGTGTTGGCATAGGGGCAGACCCAAGGTTCAAATCTACAATAGTGCACCAACAAAACCCTAACTACCAGCCCTTTTGGAAACACCTGCGAAGTAGATGAAGTCTCACCCGAGGTAGAGGAAGGGGTGGTTGCAGGACTCAGATGTCTACAACCTTAGCTGGGACACAGATCTATGATTCTAGTATTTAACAGAGCATTCAATAGTAATCCTTCATCAATATCTAACCAATATCTACTCCGCAGATAAAGCAGAGCATCGCAACATTCACCCAGATCTAATGTATCTAAGCACTTAGCATAAGGAATTAGATCATATCTAATAGATTCAAGAACTAAGAAAGTTCATAGAGGTCAGATGTAGCATCTAGATTCATCGTAAGAACAAAGTATAAACACATCTATCTATCTATATATCTATGTCAAGCACTTAGCAGATAACACATATGTACACCAACAAATCACACAAAGAAGAGAAACATAGCATATATGTGGTTCACCCCCACCCTGGGGATATGTCCACCAACTCTTCTTCTTTATTAGCTTCTTCAATCAGATACATGCACAGAGCCACAAAAACCTTACTCTGCATAGGACAGGAGATCTGCGCACCTCGCTAGATCCTCCTTCCTTGTGTTATCACACAAAGCCCTTCACAGTCTGTTACAACCACTTGCACTTAGCTCTGCAAGTCTCTCACAGTATGCACAAAGAATTTACAAGCCACACTTTCACTTAGGACAATATCACATAGATGCTTGTTCTCTCTTTCCTTACATCGCCTAGACATCTATTTATATATTAAAAAATAGGCCTAAGCATGGGTAAACCCATGGACCGACATTCCCATACTCATTACATATTCCCAAATCCCAAAAAGGACCAAAGAGGGGACAAGATCCCATGATCCCTGCTTCGTCTTATGCTTCGCCTTCGACAGGTTGTCGGAGTCCAAAATGGTCAAACTTAACCAAGGATCTCTCAAAACTTGGTTGAGGGCCAACAGACCCCCAACACTCACCCGTGACTCATCTTGAGTCACTCTGATGTAGGAAGTTATTCTTTGAAATCATCGAGCTTTGCTCGAGATAATTCAACTTGTTGTTATCCTATGACCTCTTGTTCAACAAATTCTTGGATGACTGCATCATTCACAGGTCCTTCCAGGCGATGTTCAGTTGCATTGACAACCTGCTCTAGTTCTTCTCCTCGACCTTCAAGTTATATGAAAAATTGGTAGGGATTATCTTGCATGGGTTGGAGTCCCTGAGTTATTTCCATAAATCTTCTCTGAATAGACTGAATCTACAATTGGGTGGTGCATTTCTCTTGAGATCTCTTCCTTCTTTCCACAACTGACAAGAGATTCAACTATGCCTATATCATTTCAACCTGATACTTCACCGCTTGGAACTATGACTACAATGATATTAATTATGGACTCTGAGTGAGTCACTCATATGTCAAGGCACTTTTATCACTCAACTGATTGTATTCCATAGAAAGTGCCTTTAGTCTCTCAACTGCGCTCCTGGTTGTTGCTTCTCTTTGGTCCTTCACATCCTGTGGGGTATCGGGCATTGCGTGTAGTTCTCAGTCTTCGATGCATTGTTGTAGCTACTGGATCACTTATTCAAGCTACTCTACTTGTTGTGTAACTCTATCTTCTGCCTATATTTCTACGACTATCATGGAGTGAAGTGCTCTGTTGACTGCTTCCTTTACTTCGAGTTGCTCGACAAGCAACTATTCTTTTCCTTGTTGTATATGTTCTTTTTCTTCATATAAATTCGCTTGGAGGGAAATATTTTCTTGTTTTGTTTCTTGGCGTTGTTCTACAAGTACTCCTTGTACTTGCGTCAAAGCCTAGGTGGTTTGTTCTATTTCCTCTTGTGCTTGTCGAAAGCAAGCTTCGATTGTATCATCTAATCAGTGGAGTTGGGTTGGCTTGTCTCCCATCTCTGGTGTTCCCAATGGCATAGGCATAGTGGAGATAGCACAACTAGACTGTAGTGCCTGTTGTACCCCTCGGAGTTTGATTTCAATCCTATCATACAATGCTTCCTACTTGGCCTCTTGTTTTTCTGCAATTTCCAACAAATCATCATTTAGGGCTTCTATGACAAAGTTGAAGTCATCAGAGATGAGGATAGTCTGCATCTTGGTCATGGAGGCTTTTTATTTCTTCTAGGAAGAAAGTTTCAGAGTCGAACCCTTCCTCTTCTTCAAGGGATCAACCTTGTCTCCTTGCTTCTGTTTGACTTCTTTGTCATCTAACTCTTCGCCACCACCTCCTTACTCTGGTGATATGGAAGTAGTCTTCACAGATGCACTATATAATCCTTGGACCTCTTCGGTCTTCTTTGTATTGCTATTTTTGGGTGTATCCTTCATAGTTTTTGGGCTATCGATGTCAGATATCTCTGCAGGGTTGGTGGGATAAGGAGGTTAGCAGACTATTCCTTAATAATCTCCTCTAGGTCCTCCTTCATCATCTTGTAGTAGGACTGGAGCTATTTCTTATGTTCATCGGAGTGCATTGTAATATAAATGGAATGTTGATTCACACTGAACTTCATCAAAGGCCAGAACTGATGTAGAGTGTTTGGAGTCATGCGAGGCTTAGACTGGATGGATCTCTTCAATTGATCGTAGTAGGTATGGAAAACAACATTTGACTGCCACTGTTTGTTCTTATTGTTGGAATACCAAAGTGTACTAAACTTCATGGCCAACGGCTCAAATGGCTCGATGTCGGGGAAGGTCACACCTTCCAACATCTCCCAGGCAATGAATGCGATAAGGATAAAAAGAAAACTAAAATGGAATTCGTAACCTTGATCTTTTGATTCTCTGCAGTCTAGTTCCAACTGATTCACCAGGTCGACTACAAAGCACTTCCCTGTGAGGTCGACTACAAAGCCAGTGACCTGGGTAGGTCATTTCTTTCTTACTAACTTCCCTGTAATCAACTGATAGGCGAGGCACTGTTAGCACAGGGGAAGACCCAATGTTCACTCCAAGAGCACACCAACAAGCCTTAACTACCGGACCTTCCGAAAACACCTGTGAAGTAGATGCAATCTCACCCAAAGTAGCTATGGGGGGTTGCAGGACAAAGATGTCTACAATTAGTGGAATATCAAGTGGATCTTAACACAACATAACGCAATATACCTAGCTCACTTATCACTGAAATCTACTCCACATTATATAGGTCTAATATAATATAATAATGCAATAACAGTATATCAAAGACAAATATAAAGCATTACTCATACACACATAACACTAGATATACATGGTTCACCCTCTCCCTAGGGCTACATCCACATAACTGTGCTTATGATATATTAAGGTAAATCTTATAGATCTTGTCTGCGCTCTCTATTATCAGATCTTCTTCTTCTTCTCACTTTCTCTCCCCCTCCTGCGCACCCAGCTGCAAGACTTGATCTTCACACCCAACTAAAGATATTACAATACCAGAAGGCTCTTACTCTCAGTACATCTCTCACTCACAATATAATATTATCTCAATGAACAATAATCAATAACAATGCTCAACAACAGTACTGACTCGAACTAGTTCCTCTCGACCTATATTTATACAATATATTCCCTCATCGATAGCCTTAGGTGGAGACCTAGGTGTCAAAACGCTAGATATACAAACCCTAGGTGTCTAAAACCCCAGGTCAACTTGAAGCTATTTTCTGGGATTTTCTAGCCTGTCTCTTCTTTCTTCCCATGCGGTGCTAACGGTGGATTTTCCCTCTATCTGAGTTTCCCTCGATCCATATACCTTGCTTATCTCTCATCCTTGATATCCTCATCCAACGACTAGCTTTCTTGGGCTTCGCTCCTTCTTTTCTGCTCTTTTTCTTACTTCAACCCAGTAATAGTCATTGTGTCTCCTACGAAGTTCAAATTTTACCTCTTCTTCCTTGATATTCGCTTGATTCCATACCCAAGGGCCAACAAGAACCCAAAAATCACATGTGACTCATCCTGAGGCACTTCAGATCTGATCCTTCTGTTTTACTTCGACTTTGGATTGCACAGTGTAGTCTTTTCTTTCTTCTTTATGCCTCCTCTGCATCCCTATGCAGACTGTCTTTTCTGTGTCTGGTACCCAGTTTCAACTGTACCTGATACCTATACCCTTTTCCTCTTGTTTTTACTGAGAGCTGCGATGCAACTTGTTGTCATAGTACAACTTTAGCTGACTCCCATTTACCAACCCTTCCTTCCATTCTCCATTCAGCGTCTTCAACTACATAGCTCCTCCTTCTGTAACATAGGCAATCTCATATGGTCCAATCCAATGCATTCTGAAATTCCCTGGGTGTATTATAAACTTACTCTCATACACCAATACAAAGTCACATTTCTTGAGTAAGTTCTTCTTGATGTGATTGTCATGGTAGGCCTTCTCTCTATCCTTCTGAACCTACTGATGAATTCCTGCAATAAATCTGTCTTCTTCCAGTTCAATCGACTGTGGAAGCCTCTCTTGAACAAGTCTAGTGTCATCCATATCGTTAAAGGCAATAATTATTAAGCTTGGCACCAGGTATTCCATTAAGACAACAACTTCGAGACCATAGAGTAGCTTAAAAGGGGTCTGCATGGACAGTTTCTTGCAAGTGGTTCTATAGGCCCAAAGTACTGCAGGTACTCTTAAATCCCAGTCATCCCTGTTCACATTACAAATCTTCGTCAGTGTTGTCTCCAATATTTTGTTGAATTCTTCAACTATTCCATTTGCTTGAGGATGATAATGTGTGCTCTTTTTATGGTACATGGTAAACTCCTCCGTCAATGCTTCAACTACCTGATTAATGAAGTGTGTGCCTTGGTCACTCATGAGGATCTTGGGGCATCCAAACCTAGTTATTATGTCATCAAATATAAATTGCACAGCTGTAGTTGCACTAAAATCCTTGACTACTCTGGCTTTGGCCCATCTAGTTAAGTATTCAGTCGTAGTTATGATATACCTTGCTCCTGTGCGCTTCCCTGGTGGGTTGATAGGTCCCACGAAGTCAATGGCCCATTTTTCAAATGCTTGTAGGGTCATCTACGATGCTAATGGAATTTAATCTCTTCTAGATGGTCTCCCAACTCTCTAGCACATATCACATGCTCTAGCACAATCCTTAACATCTCTATGTAAGGTAGGCCACCAAAGGTCAGCTCGCAGAACCTTCTACGCAATTGCTTTCCCTTCATAATTTCCTCTTGCGATGCCTTCATGAGCTTCTGCAAGGATCATTGGGCATTCTTCCTCCATAACACATCTTCTTAGTATCTCATAAGGTCCCATCTTGTATAGATGACCCGCTATCAGTGAAAAGTCTGCAGCATGCACTATTAGTTGTTTCTTCTGGGGAATTGTATACTCACTAGGTGCCATTCCCATTGACAGGAACTGGACTATTTTTGCGAAGTGGTCATCGATCTTTCTGATGGTGAGCAGTTGTGCATCCTTCGGTGTATCCTCCAAACTGGTGGGTTCTTCTCCATGTTCCATCCTTGACAAGTGGTCAGGACCCTTGTTCATTCTTCCTTTCTTAACTATCATCTCAAAATCATATTCTTGAAACAACAGAAGCCATCTGCATATTCTCCCCCCCAACACTGGTTGGTTGACTAGGTACTTTAGCGTGGAGTGACCTGTGAACATTTTAAAGTGTCCTCACAATAAGTAGTGGTGGAACTTTTGTAGCGCATACACCATGGAAAATTCTTCTCTCTCTGTGGTGGTGTAGTTAATTTATTCTTTGTATAAATTCCTTCTCACAAAGACTAATGGGTGATCGATGTCTCCTATTCCTGGCTGTGCTAACACAACTCCCAATGTAATGGACGATGCATCAACATGCACATGAAATGTTGAAATTACTAAAACAACTGAGAAGGGGGATGAATCAGTTGTTACTATGCTTAAACAATTTTAAGTCTATTAAAATATTTTTAATTTTTCTTCAAGTGATCATCAACAATATACAGTAGTTGGACAGTAAAATCAAAGAGCATCAGTCACACATAAAGTATACACAGAGACAGATTTTCACGAGGAAAGACATAAAGGGAGAAAACCTCTTCTTCTTCGAAATGATAGGTAGTCTTCTAAGTTCTGTACATCATCGTTAATTGAGAACCAACTCAATGTGAGGCTACTACCTTTCTTTTACAAGCTGCAACTTGTTTGAGAGCACCAACTCTCTGGTTTCTCTAGCACCCACTAGAAGGAAGCACCAACTCCCTGGTTTCTCTAGCATCCACTAGAAGGAAGCACCAACT
>JZKD02S0681476.1:208408-233250 GCA_000966675.3 Picea glauca | reverse complement strand
CCTATATTAAGGAATGAATACACAGACAACTACACAGATAAATAAATTCTTACCACTCTTTCTCTGTTCTGTAAGTCTGATCTTCTACAAATTGTTCTTCAATTCTCCTCTTCCTTTGTCTTTTCAGTAGGTCTGCTCTGCATCAACTTTTTCTGTCATTCTTCTCTTCTTCACCTTGCTCTGTTATTCTCCTCTGCCTTTTGTTTCACTCTGCACATATCCTCAATTTCATACAGTGCATCTTCTCCTATTCCCTTTCTTACACTTTCATTCTTTTTCATCCAAAACAGCCAACATTTCACATTCTGTCTCATTTTATTTTATACACACTTCCCAGACAGTTCCACTTCGCATTTCTTTAGGAAAAATAAGGACAACTATCCTAGCAACTGAAACATTAATTGATTCTCAATCATGAGTCCGTTTCTTTTAATAGATTCGTAACTGAGGAGTTAACTGTGAGAGGGAACAATAACCGTCCGATCACATTCAAGTTCATCTGAACCGTTGGATGAACTTTATTAATCTTCCCTTTAAATCAGATTTCGACTTTCCTTATGTTCAATGTTCTTTTCACTTACAAATCCCGATCCACAAAATTCCGTAAAGAGGTTAGATCAACGATCCAGATCATATTTAGATCCGAGGGTTCAGATTAAGTCGAAATTTCACTCATCACGATTTCGACACTTTGGACATTCGATGTTTTTGTCACTTCAAATTCCTGATCCTCGACACTCCGTAAAGAAGTCGTATCAACGGTCCAGATCACATCTCTATTCAATGACTGCGATTAAATCTCGATTTCACATATCACGAAATCAAGATTCATGATGTTAAAAATCTTTGACATCTCCAACTCTCGATCCCTGAAACTCCGACAAGGTGTCCATCTGCTGATGTTACACATGGATTGACACGTGTTGAATAATGCCATGTGTCACTCTGATTTGTGACTTACATGTGCCTGAAATGTTGAATCAGTCTGACACTTGTCATTACTTGGTTGTGACACGTGTTCCTAGCTGACGTGGTCTACTGACGTGAGTCAGGTCGACGATTTAGATGTGATCTTGATTTGACGGCTCAGATTACATCGAGATTTTTCATATCGAGAAATCGAGATTCCTGTTTCATTGTTTCTTTGACATTTCCAACACGCGATCCTCGAAACTCCGATCAACGGTTCAGATGTGATCTTGATTTGACGGCTCAAATTATGCTAGGATTTTTCATATCGAGAAATCGGGATTCCTGTTGCATTGTTTCTTTGACATTTCCAACACGCGATCCTCGAAACTCCAAACAACGGTTCAAATGTGATCTTGATTTGACGGCTTAGATTACGCCGGGATTTTTCATATCGAGAAATAAGGATTCCTGTTGCATTGTTTCTTTGACATTTCCAACATGCGATCCTCGAAACTCCGATCAACGGTTCAGATGTGATCTTGATTTGATGGCTCAGATTACGTCGGGTTTTTGTGAACCCTATACTCCTTGTACTTTTAAAGATTGTGCAGGTTTTCCTCAATCCAATGGTGGTTAGACCCTGTTCTTGGATCTAATGCCTGAGATCTATCCTCCTCTTCAGTGTGCTCTTCTTGTCTTTATTCAGATCTGACGACCCTCATGCTGTCGAGAATTTTGGATGGGATCCAACGATTATAAATTCTTCTCGGGCCTTCGATCATTTTGTCAATGTTGCGTTGCCTTTGATCATTCAATCTTCCTGGACTTATATTTTGTTTGCCTGTCGATCACAAACTGCCTGTACTCATGCCATCTTCACCATTTTACTTTCCATCAATGACAAGCATTCGCTGTCTGTTAAATATTTGCCAACAATCCTCTATACATTCTTCCTGTACTTATGCCATTCGTTGTCTGTTAAATATTTGCCAACATGAAACTCTTTAGTCAAATCTGGGAAAACTAGAATGGGCGCAATAACCATATTTTGTTTCAAAGTGTCGAAGATCTGCTGGCATTCTTTTGTCCAGGTAAACTGATAGTCTTTCTTCAACAACTTCTCCATAGGTGCTGTAATCTGGGTGTATCCTTTAATGAATTTTTTGTAATATCCAGTATGTCCTAGCATAGTGCGCATTTGTTTAACTGAAGTCGAAGGTGGAAAATAAACTATAATTGCAATTTTAGAGGGATCTATGAGTATTCCCTGCTTACACACAATATGCCCTAACAACACTCCAAATGGTGAGAAGAAGATGCACTTATTCATATTCAAAGAAATTTGACATTGCCTGCACTTATCCAACATTAGTCTTAGGCATTCAATATGGTTTGTCAACAAACTAAACATAGTCCAGTCATCAAAATATGCTTCTACAAATTTATGCAAAAATTCATTAAATGCTTCAACCACCACCCTAGAGAAGATGGTTGGGGAATTTTTTAGTCCAAATGGCATCATTGTATATTGGTAAGATCCCCATTCTTTTGAAAATGTGGTCTTGTGGCGATCCTCCTTGGAAATTCGAATATGATGATATCCTGAGAATCCATCTGTAAAAGAATACACCCCCTGGCCTCCCACATTATCTAGCACTTCGTCATTGAATGGTGTAGGGAAGGGGTCATGCAGGAAAGAATCCTTCATCTTCCTGAGATCTATGCAGATCCTGATTTCTCCTATCTTCTTTTCTTGCACCACAATAGGAATAATCCATTTGAACTCTTTGACAGGTTCGATAATGCCTGCTTCCAACATTCTGTCGATCTCAAGCTTCACTTTTTCCTTATACTTCGAGTTCAATCTATAGAGTCTTTGCTTGATTGGCTTCACATCTAGTTTCAAAGGTATCCTCATCTCTCCCATAGGTCCCTTGATTCCCTTCATATCAGTGAACTTGGTTGGAAACAAATCCTAATATTCGTGCAATAGATTTGTAATCTTATCAATGGTAGCAACATCCCAATAATCTCCAATATTGGCAAGCTTCAATGTTTCCTTTGTCCCAATGTTGACTTTTGTAATCTTGATTAGCTAGCCAATAAATGGTAGCTCAACTCTTGGTCCTTTCACATCTCTTTGTCCTTCTATCTTAGAGATTTTGACCTTCCTTGGATCATCATCATCATCTGCATTAATGTTGTAACAACCCTGCAGTTTCTAGAGAGGCGTAGTCCACTCATCCTCTTCTTATTCCAAAGGGAGGCTAGATTCTTATTTAAATACTTTTTTTCTCACAATTTGTAGTGTCTGGTCTACTGAAGGATATTGAATTTCAAATAGAAATTTAGTTACAAAATTCTAAGTCATACCTTTCCAATCTGTGGTGATGAGGCGCAGATCTGCTTGAAGATACCAGTTGATAGGTGTGGTGTCCAGCGTGTTGATGAATTTGTGCACCCATTTATCTTGTGGAATATCACTCCAAGTTTCTTCATAGCTTCGCACAAGGTCCTTTGGGAAGCTTTGTCCTATGTACCTTACTTTGAAACTTTCTACTTGTGTTGAGAACTGTGCTGTCATCAAGGTTCGCCATTGTACCCAGTCTATAATATTTCTTTTGTGCATCCCCCACCATCTTTTTGGTGTAGCGTTTAGGGCTTCATCCATTGCCAACAATATCTGTTTTGTTGGTACACTTCCTTCAAAGTCCAACAATAATATATCTAATGTATTCAAACTATCAAAGGTGGGTAAGTTGCTCATCGTTGTACCAATCCAGAGAACTTCTCTAGTCAGCCTGGCACACCTTCTTGTGGATACTTCATACATCTAATTTTTCCAATTTTCCAGTTCTTCTTTTGAGTATGATGAGCATACACTATCACTTCACCAACTGAGATTCCCATCAGCCATAGGATTTATGTAATCTTTTTGTCTGGATGTCAGTTTGTAGATATTCTCCAATTCATATGTGTAGTCTTCTTCTCTGATGGGTTCTGTGTATCTTTGACCTTCATCTGGATCTAAAGGTGCAATGACCCTTAGGCCATTTCTTTCATATGTCATATGTCTCTTCTTCAAATCAACAACAGTAAAGTTGTGGAAGACCCAATCAATTCCTAACAACGTCAGGTAAGGGTAGTTGTCATCAACAATTTCAATGACCTCAAAATCTACAAAGGACTTCACTCCATCGATGTCTACAGGGACATGCTCCAGTCGTCCAAATGGCCTGACAGCTTGTTGATTATCCATCCTAAGCCTTATATTGGAATATACTAACTTTGGTTTTCCCATCAGCGCCCAAGTTTGATTTATCATGAAATTAACCTCCGACCCTAAGTCGAGGACCACATAGTCTATGTCATACTCTCCTATATAAGCATTCAAGTGTAATTCTTTGTTTGTCCTCCTTTTCCCAATTTGGTGTACTTCCCTATTCAGCAAGGGGTCTATCTTTCCTAGCTCACATTTCTTGATTAAATTCTAAAGTTCCCTTATAGAATTTTCATCCTGGATTAGCTTAATACAAGTATATATAAATTCCATGAGTTTGCTTACCTCTTTTCCCTCTCTCGGCGAAGCAGAATGATCGAATACCAGTGGCATTCCATATTCTCTTACTTCTGGCCATGTTCTTGATGATGAACCTTGATCTCTTCTGAATTCTTTCCTTGCATCTTCAAATGTTTGTCTTTCTTTCTTGGCATCAAAATTTTGAGTCTTCTCTATAGATTTTATGACTCCTGAGTCTTCTGTAGTCTTTCCCTGGGTCACTCTATCTTCTCCTGTAACAATGCCTCCTCCATTAATAAAAATGACTCTCATGTCTTCTCCATGAGTTTCAGCATATATCAATTGCACTTGTGGGTTCTGCTGAGGTCCTCGTCTTTCTTGAAGCTTAGCTAGCAGCATAGGGAAATATTCTATAACATGCTCAAAAGAATTACAATATCTGCAAGTAGTACAAGGGTTTTGAAAATCCCTTGCTAGATGTCCTGGTTGCGCGCAGTTATAACAAATTATCTGTCCTGAGCCTCGGCAAATTCGTCCTCATCCTCTGTATCCACCATGAGGATTGAAGTTTCCTCTTCCCGGGGAGTTGTACTACATAGAGTTTCCTTCTTTTTGTACTTCACCTTGGATATTGTATACATCTCTTGATCTTTCATGCTTGAATTCATAGGCCGTACAGTCTCTATAATCATGCCCTACTGACTTACAGAAGGTGAAATATAGGTTTGCAGGTGTCTGAACATACTTTTGCATGTAGTAGAACTCACTAGGGTGATGTCAGTTTCTGCATACTTCACACCAGGGCAATGTGACTTGCTTCAAGGGGCTCGGAGCTCCTAAGGACAAATATTCATGAAATAAAGGGCAATGTTCCTTATCATGGCCCTCTGATCTGCATCTGACACAATAGATGTCTTCTCTTTTGTACTTTCCCTTATCCTTTTTTATCTCTTCGACCTGTAAAGACAAACTGGTCAGCTGGCTCAAGATCTGGCTCATACATGAGCTGGATTATCCCATAGGAGCTGATTCAACCTTCATGGTGATCTCCAGTGCCTCAGACTACGAAGAAATTTTTGGTTGCATCAGAGGAACTCTAATGTGTGGTAACAATGCAATGATGAACCATTCTTTGTTCTGTTCATCTAGGATCTTAAAAGTTAATCGGCCTGTTAAGGTCTTGAATCTCTGATCGAATTCCCAGACACGTTCGAAAACCTTTTGTTTTATCTCCTTCAGCTCTGTAATACATTGTGACTCCGATTTGGGTTTCTTGAATTCTGCAATCAGTGCATTCTTGATCTCATTCAATGGTTGAGGTTGTGCAAGTCCTTGGACAAGCTTCATGTACCAACTTAGTGCGCGATCTCTAAGAGTAGTGTTGAACTGGTTTCTTTTGATAGCCTCATCAGTGAGATTACTAATATTCCACATAGCTTCACATAGGAACCAATGTTGATCTGGGTATTTAGATCCATCCCCTCTAAAGATAGGGAACCTCATCTCCTCCGCCATAGAGCTACCTAGGTTTCCTGTCTGAGTAGATGTTGAACTGCTAGTAGTAACACTCTGATGACTCTGATGACTCTGATTGCCTAGTGCTGTTGAAACAACAGGATGGTTAATGATACTTACTTCAGCATTCTACGTAGTTCTTGAGTTTGCTAGCTCGTCCTGGCAAATTTCTTCAGTTTCTCCTTCCTCTCGCCTAGAGGGTTCTGGACATTATTCGTCTATTAGATCTTCCTCTTCTCCATTGTAGAAACCTTCTTCTCCATAGTTTTTCTTGAACAGTTTCTCAAGGTGAACCCATTGAAATACCCTTCCACTGCACATATGTCCTACCTCTGTGTCGTTGTCACTATCTAAATTCCTGAACATCATCCTTTTCGGATCCATCCAGTCTACTGTATCTTCAAGATGTGGTTTTCATGCAAGAGAATCTTGATTCTAAACTTCAGAAAATGCAAACATTTCCCTCTAGGTCCTTTGAAAACGTATCTCTTGGCTTGGCTATATGATTCTACTCTTTCGACAACAAATTCGATGATATACCCTCTAATGGTACTATCAAACCAATGATCTATTGCTCTAGATACAACATTGTCGACTCTTTTAAACTTCTAGATCAGTGTCGACATCCAAACCACAGGGGTTCTAGTTCTGATCTCGAACTATGTATCATCTAACCTAGCCAACCACTCAAACAACTCCTGATGGATTCCTCCAAAGAAGATCTTTTGGATGTCAGTGAAAATATATCTTTGTAGCCAATCTTCAGTACTCATCTTAGGGTTCTTGTTTTGGGCTTCAACGAAGTCCCTCTCTTGATATTGTATCCACTTTTGAATCTTTGTCTTCGATGGAAACCACCATGACATTTCCTCACGAATATTCCAGTCCCGGCAATGGAACAATTTGTTGGCACAGGGGCAGACCCAAGGTTCACTCCAAGAGTGCACCAACAAGCCCTAACTACCAGTCCTTCTGAAAACATCTACAAAGCAGATGCAGTCTCACCCAAAATAGCTATGGGGGGTTGCAAGACAGGGATGTATACAACCAGGGGAATATTAAGTGGATCTTAACACAATACAACGCAGTGTGCCTAGCTCACTTATCACTAAAATATACTCCACATTCTATAGGTTAGATCTAATACAATAACACAATAAACGTATATCAAAGACAAAGATAAAGCATCAATCATACACACATAACACCAGATATACGTGGTTCACCCTCTCCCTAGAGCTACATCCACAGAACTGTGCTTATGATATATTAAGGTAAAGCTTACAGTTCTTGTCCGCGCTCTCTGCTAGCAGATATTCTTATTCTTATCACTTTCTATCCCCCTCCTGCACACCTAGCTGTAGGAATTGATCTTCACACCCAGCTGAAGATCTTACAATACCAGAAGGATCTTACTCTCAACACTTCTCTCACTCACAATACAATATTCTCTCAATGAACAATAATCAATAACAATGCGCAACAACAGTACCGACCCGACCTAGGTCCTCTCGACCTCTATTTATACAATATAGTCCCTCACCATCAGCCTTAGGTCAAGACCTAGGTGTCAAAATGCTATATATACAAACCTTCGGTGTCGAAAACCCTAGGTCAATTTGACCCGCTTTTCCAGGCTTCGCCAACCTGTCTCTCCTTTCTTCCCGCATAGTGATAATGGTGGATTTTCCCACTATCTGATTTTTCCTCGATCCATATACCTTGATTATCTCTCATCCCTGATCTCCTCATCCAACAGATAGCTTTCTTGGGCTTCGCTCATTCTTTTCTACTCTTTTTCTTACTTTGACCCAGTAACAGTCACTGTGTCTCCCGTGAAGTTCACATTTTACCTCTTCTTCCTTGATCTTCCCTTGATTCCATACCCAAGGGCCAACAGGCACACTATGCCACTCTGGATAGAAGCTACCTTGTAACCTTGCGTCCCCTTCTCGACATTGCCATAGGTGTCCTTGATCCTTTGTGCTAGAGCACAATCCATGGATTTTTCGGGATAAAATTTCTGTGGATCAGGTCCCTGCATACTCAACCCTGTGATCTGAATGAACAACATCGAATCAACCGTGATACGGTGATCTAGCCACAAATAGCCTCCATGGTAACAATAAAGAAGAAACTTGACACAGGAATTCACCTCCTGGTGTCTTCCGAAGTGTGGGATCTTCATGACATTCAGGGGGGTGGACTACGCGAGGTTATGGGTCCATGTCTAGGGGACTATATTTGAATTATTCCCCTTCATTCTAGTCAGGTACTTATGTCGAGCAAGCATGTTACATAATTTTCGGTCACTGAGGTTGAAGTCATTGAACTTCAACACTGCAATCTTTTCTTGGTCTGCAAGAACTGCGCGGATCCCCTTCAAGATGTTTGCAGTGACCAAGGTGTACTCAAAATTTATGGGCATGCTATCTCTATTTACTCTGCCGCTCAGAGGTGGTATGAAGGTGCATAATATAGTCGGGATCAATTTGGTATTCTCTAGATCATCCCTGTGCTTGGTTCACTTTAAATATGATGGTCAGGATGGTCTGGCTTCGCGAACAGTCGACGGAGATGCTCGCATTGTTCTTGTGGATGAAGCATGTACACCTAAAAATAATACTCTCTCTGACATGAATCTTTGAGTCATCAAGTCGAGAAGTACTTCTATCACAGATTCTTCGACTGCGTTGAGCTCCTCAAACATATGTGGTTAGGATTAACTAGATCAGGTTCAGATTAACTTAGACACTGCAATGGAATAGATGGAAACAATGTGATGATCACTGTGCAATATCAACTTAGTTTGCGAGCTCAAATTCTTGGTTAGAAAAAGTGTTCTCGATGCATGGAAAAACAAAATAAATAGGTAATTCGGAAATAGGTCACTTGCAACGGGTATGAAGACTTCATGAACTCTGTTATGTCCATTATGGCGTGGTCCCAATGCTCTGATGGTAAGTTGTCTGGTCGTAAATTCCTTTCTACCCATTCAGAGTGTTGGTCTAATGGTTATACTGTCCCCAATGGATATATTGCTTTTCCATGGTGAAGTGCAATGTGTCGCTATGCTGATATCCCGATGAAGCTCCATTTTTGAAAATTTTCCTTCTGTGAGGTTCCTTCTAGATATTTTTGTAACTTTTCGATCTTAGCTCTCTTCTTACTTAGTTTTCTATCCTTCTTTCCAGTGAGCTTCATTTGGGTATTCCTTTTCCCATTCTGATTCTTATCTTCTTTTGGTACAGTGACCTTGCGCTATTGATATTCTTTCCTAAGATTCGAGGGTGATACTTCTTCTTTATATTGAATATGTACTTCAATCTCCTGTGAGTCTTCTAGTGTTATTGCAACTTCGACGTCCAGGTATATGGTGTTAGATAGCTTCGATTTGTTCTTCTTCTCTTCAATTAAGTGTGTGATCCTTCTTGTCATGAAATCTTTTAACTCTCGCTTCTTCTGTGCTAAAAATTCTTCTTCTTCCTTTCTTTTGGCTTGATCTCTTTCAATCCAAGGTTTTCCTAGTAAAATGGTAAATTGGGCATTGTTCTCAATAAATTTAATAATCTCAAAATCTTCCTCTGTCGAAGTTCCATTAGAGGTAAATCTGGGTGATCTTTCCACATAGGTTTATCAACATTCCTCTCAATAGTCCTATTCCTCCCAAGGAAGGGACCATAGCAGACCTTCCTATAGCTTCCCAAGTTATTTCTTTCATGACATTCACCCATGTTTCTTCATCCAGAAAAAACTCAATGTCGAAGTCTCATATTCTTACTTCAAGGAATTCTTTTTCTGTGAAGATCTCTAATAATCTGACATGTCGGTGGTCATTCAGGGTTTCTCTCATCTGTAACAATACTTTCTCTGATTCTTTCTAGGATTCTTCCATAATCTTAGTTTTTGGATCTACCTTAGGGTTTTCTTTGTTCAGATTCATTCTTTCAACTTTAGCAATCATTCTAGGGAAATCCAATACTTCATGGTCCATAGATTTACAACAAAGACAACTATGTCTTTTCCCAGGGCATTCCTTATCAAGATGTCCTGGTTTTCTGCAACTGTAACAGAGGGTTAATCCTCTCTTTCTTTTAACTGATCCCCAACCCTTTTTGTACTACGTGCTAAGATCGTAGGAGCTAACCTGCAAAAAATTATTTCTAGGATCCTACATCTATTTGTTAGTCCAAATATTCTTTCTATGCATAGGTATAACATATATTTCACTATTCTTATTAGATCTACTCATGTCAAACCTTCTTTCATCTACCAATACCCTAGTTTTTGAGTAGGACAGAATCTATCAAACATACCTAGATCCATGCTTTAGAGACAAAATTTTCCACTTGTCTTAATTCTACAGAGAAAAAATATTTTAGATCTATAACTTTTCACTATTCTTACCTTTATCAGAGCACAGAGCTTGCAGATATTACCTCTTTTCTTCATATTGGACTTCTTTTCTTTAGCAAAAATCTTCACAACTAAGTACAATAATTCACACTAGAGCGACAGATCTATGCACAGAGCTTTCACAATTTCAGGTTGGATCTTTGCTCAAATCTTCTTCTTCCTTAGTTCCAAGCAATCACAGTTTCAGTCTCGACAACCAAACCATTTGTTGGCATAGGGGAAAACCAAGGGTTCAACGCTACAACAACGCACCAAAAAAACCCTAACTACTGACCCTTTCGAAAAAACCTGCGAAGCAGATGAATTCTCACCCGAGGTAGAGGAAGGGGTGGTTGTAGGACTCAAATGTCTGCAACCTTAGCTGGGACACAGATATGTGATTCTAGTATTTAACAGAGAATTCAATAGTAATCCTTCATAAATATCTAACCAATATATACTCCGCAGATAAAATAGAGCATCGCAACATTCACCCAGATCTAATGTATCTAAGCACTTATCATAAGGAATTAGATTGGATCTAACAGATTCAAGCACTAAGCAAGTTCACAAAGGTCATTTCTAGCATCCAGATTCATCATAAGCACAAATTATAAATAGATCTATCTATCTATCTATGTCAAGAACTTAGCAGATAACACATAAGTACACCAACACATCACACAAAGAAGAGCAACATAACATATACGTGGTTCACCCCCACCCTGGGGCTATGCCCACAAACTCTTCTTCTTTATTATATTCTTCAATCATATACATGCACAGTGCCACAAAAACCTTACTCCGCATAGGACAGGAGATTATGCACCTCGCTAGATCCTCCTTCCTTGTGTTAAAGCACAAAGCCCTTCACAATCTGTTACAAACACTTGCACTTAGCTCTGCGAGTCTCTCACAGTATGCACAAATCATTTACAGGCCACACTTGCACTTAGAAAAATATCACATAGATGCCTCTTCTCTCTTTCCTTACATCACCTAGACATCTATTTATATATTAAAAAATAGGCCTAAGCATGGGTAAACCCATGGGCGGACATTCCCATACCCGTTACATATTCCCAAATCCCAAAAAGGACCAAAAAGGGGTCGAGATCCCAGGATATCTGCTTCATCTTGCGCTACGCCTTTGACAATATTTTGAAGTCCAAAATGGTCAAACTTGACCAAGGATCTCTCAAAACTTGGTCGAGGGCCAATAGGGTGTTTTTATGGGTTGTGATGTCTGATCAAATAGTGAGTATGTGGATGAAAGTGATCAGTTGAGGATGTTGGTCCACTAGAGGGAGAGAGACTGGTCACGCCTTATAGAGGCGATGAGAGATGAGGAGCCAAGTGTGCGGGGACCTTTGACAACCCGTGGGTTGCTAAAGTTCTTTGACTGCTCACTATTGTGAGCACATAAGTACCTGTTGTATTTTTTGATATCTATGTGGAGCCCTAATGTGCAGTGCCTCATTGTACGAGGGGCTAATCTCACATTATTTGTGACAGAGGATGTGTATTTATTGACTAGGCTCCCTTTTCAGGGAATCACCCTACCTGTTGAGCCCCTATTGCCAAGGGATGGTCAGTTGGCTAACCTGGCATGGATATATTATACTGGGGAGGACTTTATGTCAATATTAGTGGTGAGGATTAGGGTGATGGATTCCCTTGTGCATTGTTGCATTGCAATTATGATTATGAGGGTCTATGGGTCCTTAGCGACTCAGGGGATCAGTGGTGTTCAACTAAGGATTATGCAAAGGGCACTGGGTGGAGAGCATTTTTACTGGGGCTTGATGCTACATGCTAGGATGGTGGGGCATATTAACAGGTGTCGGTTTGTTGACTCAGGGGATTTCTCCTTTGGGTTGATCTTGGTGTCCTGGTTCTTGGAGAGGGTGCCTATGTTGCACCCAAGGGTTTTGTTGGATGTGCCTAGTGCATGAGAGCCACGATTGATGTGGTCGGCATCGATCCTGGTTCGACATGGTGGTGGGGAGGGTTGCCATTACTTTACAGTCGAGCTATCACATGTGTGGCTTCATATGCCACAGATCATCCTGCAATACCCATATGAAGGGATGGACTATCATCAGGATCACGACATGGTCTTACCTCTTGGAGAGGTTTGGGACCACCGAGGTATGTTGATGGTTTTGATGTTTGTGTTTTGGATAGTATAACACATGTTTTATGTATGGATGGATGTTGATGCTATCATTTGTTTTTTGTGTGTGAATATGTGGGTCCATTTGGATGAGAGGTAGAGTTGGTCAGAGTGTCACCTTGTCAGGGGCCTGAGAGACTGTTGCTGGGGGATCCACGGGAAGGAGAGAGATGTCAGAGGGTTGAGGCTGGTGCGAGGCCAGAGGATGTTGACAGAGCTGGTAGGAGGTGTTGATATGATTACCCTAGTGCGGGGCCTTCACATGTGCCTCTGAAAGAGGCTATCAGGGTGCTAGACAACCTTCACCTTCGATTGGAGGCAGTGTTACATAAAGTGCCTGAGGGCATGTGGACTTAGATATAGGACGAGGGAGTCTTGGAGTAGTGTGTGGGACTTCCAGTGGAGTTGTGGACCTTGATCCGCAAAGAAGATGTAGTGGGAGCAGCGATGACTAGGAGGTTTCCCCATGACTTGGAGGACCCCCAGATAGTGGGGCACGTCCTCCAGAGAGAGGACCAAGTGGTGAAGATCTAGAGGCACCATGAGTGTCTGATGTATTTAATTTTTGTATTTATAGAGGCCTGTGATCCCATTTTTTATATATGGTAGTGTGACACCTATTTTTTACCTATAGGCATGAGGGGGTTCACCTGCCTATGGGCAATATACATGTTCTACTATTTTTTGTAAACATTTGATGGCACAATGATATATATATATATATATATATATATATATATATATATACACATTTTTGGATCTTTGTGATGTTCACATGTGATGATGTTTTGTGATGTTTTTTTATGATGTCTAATCTATATGTTGTGACAAACTTTCGATGGTTTTTGTATGTGTAATGGTATCTTGATGTGATAAATGCCAATCTAATACTAGGTTAGCCATATTATCTGCTATTTGATTGCATTGTCTTGGAATATCTGTAAATGTGATTGAATCAAAATGTCAAGATAAAAGTCTAAAATGTAGGTATTTGCGAAAGAGGCATGGATCGTGGACATGGCACACATTGTTGAGTTGCAAGAAGACGAGTTCGGAATCTGGTAAGACGCTAATGTGGAAAATATGATGGTGAATGGCCTCAGCAAGGAGGCCAATTACGACTATGTATTATGCTTGGTTGTTGGTTGCTGAGTGTTATCCATAAATTTGGTCGTCATGGTGATGTAATGATGATGGAGAAATCAAGCTCTTCACTAGAACACTTTCCTGAGAAAAGTTATCTTTGTCTCTTTCTTGAAATCATATTTTTAAGGGAGGTTCGCAGGCTACCTTTATATTTGCCTGCGAGAATGTATGATTCTCGCAAGCTACATTAAGATAGGGTGTGAGGGGTTCGCACTGTACCTAACTGCTAGGGTGCGAACATCTTCTAGAGAAAGGAAAAAGATAGATTCTCGAACCTTCTAGAAGGGAATCTTATAGAAGGATGAGATGGCATTCGAATGGTTATATAAGTACTGGCTTTCCTGATATATTGGGATCATCCCTATCCAAGTAACTAATCCATTCTCTCTTATAAATTGAGGGGAATGCTCATGGAGAAGGTTAAGCAACAAGCTAGCAAGAGATTGATTGGAGAATTAGTGTAAGATTGTATGAAGGACTGATGCTACAATAGCTAGAGACACCAGCAAGGTTATCAAAAGTGGTTGATCTTCTTCATGCATGAGCAAGTGTGTGTGTCAGAGCTAGGAGCCATCGAAAGGAGACTTGCAACATCAAGGATCAGGTTGTAATTCTTTCTTTCTATCAATTTAATACAGTAATATGTCCCTTTCCCATAAAGCTTATGTCACTTTATTACATAACTCCTTGATCATATGTATAGATTAACTGTTGAATATATTGAGTTGTTTTCACTTCAATTGGTTTGAGTTGTTATGGTCTTGGAGGCACAAGAGAATTGGAGTGAAGCTGGTACAAAAGAGACCCAAGAAAGCGATCATAAGGTACGTTCATGATTCCTGCCTCCTAGTTCATTCAATAGTCTAAATCTAGGGAAAGAGTATTATTTTGTCCTGTTTTGTTCTAGAGCTAGGTGGATCTAGGGAGATCGGTTTGTGTCCGCACTTATGGATTAATCCTAAAACAAAATTGGTGACTCCACTGGGGATCAATCCCATTTTTTGGTGGTTTTTTGTATTTTCTATGGCCATTTTCTCCAGTTTCATTTTTCTCTTGTCTTGTCAGTCTCTGAGTCCTCAGGATATCCTGAGAGACCTTCTGGGTCTAGGAGCCTGTTTGAATTTTACTCCATTCTTAAAAAAAAATTTCATGTTCAGAATTTCTCGCACTGTGTCTAACTGCAGCCTGCAAGAACTGGTCAGGTTCGCACCCTGCACATAGGGTCCAGTGCGAATACCTCACACCTTGCTACAAGGTTGCCTACGAGAATCTTAGCTTCTCACACTGTGTACCACTGCTTGCATGCGAACAAGATTTTTGAAAATTTTGAAATTGAGTTTTGACTGCTCAGATAAGTTGATTCACCTCTAATGGGATTATTGGATCATTGATTGATATAGCTCTTTCTTTAGTTTGTATGCTTGAAGAGTTTTAGGGTTTCAAGGTTTTTTCTGCCCTTTGTAGCTTGAGTTTCATTTCTTGGCTCTTATTGGAAAGTTCATTCTCTCTGGCTTCTGGGGTTGAGTGTGTCTGATTGGTTGAGAACTAGTGATTGGTCGAGAGTTAAGTGTTTGGTTTTTCTCATTTGCTTGTTGGTTTGAAAGAACATTTTTTTTTGCATTGAGAAGACTCATTGGTTTGCTCTTTTTTTTTGCTTTCATTGAAAGAGTTGATTAGGTTGTTATTGATTGTTTCTTTATGATTTGATTTTTATGCTTTCTCATTGATATARTGAGAATTCTTTTTGGAAAGTGAACAATAATCTTTTCTTTCAAAAACATTGTTTTTTGTCTTTTAGAAAACATTGAAAAATCAAATTTTAGAGTTCATTGAAGTATTTGAAAAAGACACATAGAGATTGTCCTTTGATAAATGATTGTTTGCATTGACATCTGAAAGGAAATTGTGCATTACATTGTAGTACAGGGTTGATTTGGRAACTTCTCTCTCTCTCTCCCATAAATAGGATTCATGGAATGAAAAGTGTTATATTTCATTATCATCCTTGCATTTTTGGGTCAGAGTCATACAACACGAGTTTCACTTCCGTGACCTTCGAGTAAACAACAACTCTTAAAAACATTGCATAATCTTAAAATTTATCTAGTAACTCTTTTCTAGGGCTCTTATACACCAACATTTAGCTAGGCTAATGCTTTGGAGTAGGAAGAGAGACACACTCTCCAAAATCTCAAAACACACAATAGAATCTTGAGTTAGGGAGTGTTAAATTCGATTTGCAACATACTGTCTTGGGAAGCCCTTCTAACACAAGGGTCAAGCACTAGGTCACATTGGTGTTGGCAGAGTTACTAACCCTGCTTTGTTGACATCAGTGTAGAGATTGCACGTATTACGGGGATCACTCCGAGGTATACCCACAATGATGAGTGGAAGCCTTTTGAGTTGATTTCGGGCTAGATACCCTGCCCTTGCATGTGGATCGGACCGACGACTGTTCCCCTAGGATTTACTGTTGTTTGTGGTGACCTTAGTGGCCTGTCTCTCTAGGTTCTTACCCAAGGTGACTGTGGAGGGGAAAGTCTTCATGGTACTTGGAATTGACATTGGCCAAACTCACTAGGGCTCCCTGGAGGGTATACCCACGATTATGTGTGGGAGCTTGCACCAGGGTGTAAGTTCGTTAAGCAGGTCGTCAGTGTAACTTTTCCACCCTAGCCCCACCCCTTTTCGTCTCGTTGTTGCGACGTTGGATTTCATCACCAACTAGTGGCTTCGAAATTAGAAGGTATTGTTTGCTTGGGGATTGCTTCCTAGATTTTATTTACTAGCACGTGCTCTTTGTTTCTCGAAGTTGACCTTAGGAATTTCTTTGCGGAGCTTGTCATTTGTTTACAATTGCTCCACCACGACGTTCATGTAGAATGCAAGGTTTATCTCTAGAACATCTAGACAATACTCAACCCTCGCATACCAGTACACCTGAGGTTTCTCCCCATCAGATTGAAGTCCTGGTGGTTACTCCACCACATGGGGAAACAAGTGACGTTCCAGTTGTCACTACACCAACTCCACAGGTAGACCGAACTAATTCTCTAGAATATTTTCGAATCACTAATACTAGAGAAGACTATCGCATTCACCATGGTGAACGACCTATTGTGCGATTAAATTCTTCTGACGAAGCTGTTGTTACATCTTCTGAATCAACCGTTGGGCCTTCTCCCAGTGTAGTTGGCCAATATCCTTTTTGGTTGGGTGATTTCCGACGAGTCCTTTTTGGTACTGAGTCACCCCCTGTCTACGAAATCAACCCTTCAGTGTCTTCTAAGACATAAACTACACCAGAGACTACCACTTATCGCTTTGTTCTCCCTCCCAAGATGGCCCATCTTGCTAATACTACAAGTGTCCAAACCGAGATTACTGCAGCTACTCTTGCTCCTATCAATACCGAGAGAATAACTGATGTCAACCCGAATTTACCCCCTAGTTACCATGCATTGAATGCTTTGTTGAATGCTTCCAATCCAACACCTCCGCAAACCCCAGCCGGTTCTTCAGGTATTCTCACTTTTATCCCGACACTCCCTCCTTTTCCTTCTGGAAATCCTAATCCTAGTGGCACTATCCCAACTATTGCACCAAACCCACAGATTCCCATTGGTGGATAGGGTGGTACGGTTCCTTTTCCTTTTCCCGGACATAACACAGTTACTACACACGGTTGGCACACAAATTCTAGGTGGAACTATACCTACCAT
Organism: Picea glauca; assembly: GCA_000966675.3. Lineage (NCBI taxonomy): Eukaryota > Viridiplantae > Streptophyta > Pinopsida > Pinales > Pinaceae > Picea > Picea glauca. The sequence continues at coordinate 215,861 of JZKD02S0681476.1, read as the reverse complement.
AGGGGGACCAACCTCACCTTTTGGACAAAACATACCTCCTGACTTGTCCCAGTATTGGAATCAACTTCTACGAAACTTTCCTCAAAATGCTAGGGGGTAGCAAACTGTCCCTACTATGGGCCAACCTTATCCGGGTATAACTAATCCTATTTGGGGTTCGGGTCAGACTACTCAACCTCAGGTCCCTACTCAAACTCAAGCTCAAAATCCTTGGGGTTACTATCCTATCCAACCACCACCGAATCATCCAGGGTCTTCCCTCTATGGGCAGACTACATACGGTCCTATTGGTTTGCCGATAGGGCTTCCACCCCAAAGTCACCGGTACCCACAAGTGAATCAACAATTTCCTTTTCTTTCTACTTTGGATTTACCAGATTTGTCTAGGATTCTAAATGATCCTATTCATCACTCTCCCCAATGGTCGTCTATTCCTGCCAAGCTTCCATCAGATATTCCGAAATTCGATGGCAATGGGGGAGAGGACCCAAATAATCATGTCATGAATTTTCATTTATGGTGTTCGTCCAACTCGCTGATGGATGACTCCATTCGTCTACATCTTTTTCAAGGAACCCTTACCGGTTCTGCTGCGAAGTGGTATATTGAATTGCCATGAGGTTTCTTTTCTGATTTCAACACCCTAGCTATGGATTTTCTTACACATTACCAGTTACCGATCCATTACGATACTGGGACTGAGATCTTAACTTCCTTTAAACAGACTAAAGGCACTCATATATCAGATCATATCCATGAGTGGCGAAGGAGACGATGTCTTATTAAACTTGAACTCTTGGATCAGTTATTGGCAGAATAGTTTACGAAATCCTTCATGAATGAAATAGGTAAAGACATTGCTATGGGTGGTGTTGTTACAGAGGAGTAAGCTATAAGTCGTGCTCAATATCTTGATCTCGTTTATTCGCAAACGGGAACACTTTACGATTTACTACTTGAACTACCTCGTCCTGGTACTTCCAACACTTCCACTGCTCCAGCTGCCTTGCATGCAGCTGATGGTATGATTGGTACTGCTCATACCCACTCACATTCTATTTCGAATACAACCCATAAATCTAATTCTTCTAATGTTCAAAATGCTCTGTCTCCTGCCCCTTCCACTGATAAAACTTCTGAGGTGAATGCTATTCAATCTACCTCGACCGGTAAAAGTAAATCAAAGAAAGGAAGAGGTAAGAATAAGGAGAGTAAAAATAATAATCAAAATGAGAAAACTAAAACCCCTCCTATTGAAGATCGGGATAAGCACAAGTCACGCTACCCTTGCCTTATCTGTGGTGACGATCACTACACAAAGGATTGTCCTCGACGTGCCGAAGTTACTAAGTTCCTTCAAGGGACATCGAAATCATCTACGTCAGCAGTATTGTCCCAACCCTTCCTGTCTCAACAACAGGCTTCATTGGTCATTCATGACCAACCCTCTACTTCCATGACATCATATGTTTTGATGTGTACCGGTGATTCTATGAAAAATAATGTTGCACTCACGACTAGAGCTAAAGACTATACTCCATCTAAGGAGAAGGTTGGCGATATACCTCCTACTCTGGTTCAGCCCTCTCCACCGACTCCGCCTACGAACGGTCCTCTTCATCTCGAATGATCGAGCCTTGATAAAGTTATGCAACCACCCCCAAAAGGTGTCATTAAGAAATCGGCCTTCAATCCTCATGCTCGTGCAGCCTAGAACTATAGCATTGTCAAAGATCTAGCCCAAGCACCTTCAACGATGTCTGCCCTTGAAGTCCTTCAGTCTTGTTCTGCACAACGAAGGGATCTATTGAAAGTTATAGATGGAATTGATCCTACAGATACGAATTTAATAGTATTTGACTTGGAAGATCATATTCCAAGGTTGCCCCCTCAGCTTGCGTTTTAGATACAAGTTGTTGTTGCCAACAAGAATATTTGTCGATCTATTATCGATGAGGGTGCCTCTACATGTGTAATGTCTTTAGATTTTTGGAAATCCATCGGCTCTCCTTCATTAAATGAATCACAAAATACTTTGAAAGCCTTTAATGGCTCGGGTTTTAAGCCTTACGATGTTCTTCCACCGTTGCCTGCTACTCTAGAAGGTAAGACAGTCCAAGTTGAAGTGGAAGTTTTTGATGCTCCTATGGATTATAATCTTCTTCTTGGTCGTAGTTGGATAGATTCTATGCACGCTGTTGTGTCATCACTTTTTCCTGTTGTACGATTTCCTCACCAGGGAAAAGTTGTTACGGTTGATCAACTTGCCTTCTTTAATTCTGATACTCGTACTGGAAATGTGTTGTTTATAGCTAAAACCTCACCGAGTTACGAGAATTTTGGTGTCGGCCTTTTAAAAGACTCTTCGTTAATGGGCACTTTCCCCATACCACCTCCACCCGATATTCCACGCTCGTCTGTTGCTTCTATTAATATGATCTCCGCTGTACCTCATGAGTTTCCTGTGTCTTTTGACCCTTGGATAGTCCCTGATCCAGGAGATCATACTCGTTTCGACAACGTTATGCCGTTAAGTCCGGTTGAGTTTTCTTATCAAGCTATTCAATCGACAACACCTTCTACTTTTTCTCTTGATGAGTTGTCTCCTGATCCTTTTCGTGTCATCTTTCCCACTGACGAGAAGATCATGTCCGTCATGGAGGACACCCCTTGGGACGATGGACATCATCATACTGTTTATGGAACAACAGACTCTCGAGAAATACCAACGGATTTCGACTCTGTCGACCGTTGTTGTCATATCGACCGTTCACAGATATACACGTGATGTGTTTGTGGAAGGGAACCTCACTAATATTTCTCCCACGATTCCCATTGATATATCAGTTAAACCTGGGATAGTTTAAAATGTTCACATTGGAGCTTCGTGTTCTCCGGATGAAATTGTCACCTATACTGCTCTGTTCAAAGAATTTCGTGACATCTTTTCCTGGAGCTACGAAGAGATGCCAGGTATCGACCCTGCCATTGTTGTGCATGATATAAAAGCATACCCCAGAGCTAACCCAGTCTGGTAGCACCTTCATCCAATTCATCCACGTAATTCGACAGCTCTCAAACTTGAAGTTGAAAAACTTCTCAAAGCCAGTTTTATTTATCCTGTGGCTCTAACAGAATGGGTTTCCAACCCTGTACTGATTGATAAGAAAGGTGGTAGTATACGTGTTTGCGTTGATTATTGGGATATTAACAAAGTCTATCCGAAGGACAACTTTCCAACCCCTTTCGTCGACCAGATCATTGATGACTGTGCCGATAGTGAAATCTTTTCTCTCATGGATGGATTCTTCGGCTATAATCAAATTAACATCGCTCTTGAGGACCAACATAAAGCTGCTTTTATTTGTCCTTGGGGTACTTTCGCCTATAGGAAACTTCCCTTCGGTCTTAAGAATGCAGGTGTAACGTTTCAACGTGCTATGTCTTATGCGTTTCATGATATAAAGCATATCGTTCAACCTTATTTGGACAATTCTTTACGCCGAGTCGATCACCCCACTCATCTCCGAGCAATTTTCATTCGTTGTCGGTTCTATCGCATTCGTTTAAATCCTCATAAATGCGTCTTTTGCGTTTAGTCCGACCGTCTTCTAGGATTCATTGTTTCATGTCAAGGGATCCTTGTAGATCCTATTAAGGTCGAGGTGATTCTTAATCTCCCTCCTCCTTCTTCGCTGCGCTAGTTACAAATTTTGCAAGGGAAAGCAAACTTTCTTCGTTGTTTCATCCCTAATTACACTGAGATTACTCGAGGTTTTACAAGGATACTAAAGAAAGGTTCTGAGTTTGTTTGGGATACCGTGGCCAACAATGCTTTTGAGGCTTTGAATTTGTCCCTCACGAAAGCTCCACTTCTTTTCCCTCCTGATTATAGTCGTGATTACTTTCTTTATCTTGTTGCCTCCGAGTATACTATTGCCATGGTTCTCATTCAGGAGGATGATGCACATGATGAACATGTTATTTATTACTTGATTCGAAGTCTCACATCCACTAAGATCAAGTACCAACATGTTGAAAAACTGGCTTTGGCTGCTGTTCAAGCAGTTCAACGTTTTCGCCATTATATTCTCTCCAGGAAAACTACAGTGATTTCACATTGTAACTCTATGCAACATATTTTGACTCGTCAATTGCTAGGGGCAAGTACTCCAAATGGATTTTCATACTCCAAGAGTTAAACTTGGAATTCGATCGCGCCACATCGAAGAAATCCTTAGTTTTTGCTGAGTTAATCTGCGATTTTCCCCACTCAGCCACGAAAAATGTAGTAGTAGATTCATTACCTGATGAATCACTTTTCCTTATCAGCACTGACGATATTTGGTATGGAGATATCATTATATATCTCTAGACCCATACTTTTCGGCCTGATTTGTCTATTACTGAACGACGTCATGTCCATTATCAAGCTCGCCACTACATTATCCTTGGAGATACTCTTTACCGTCGAGGAATTGACTCTGTGTTTCGACGTTGTTTGACTTTTGATGAAGCCGAGAAAGCCTTGAATAAATTCCATTCTGGAGCATGTGGTGGTCATATGTCTGGCTATGCTACTGCCTAGAAGATCTTACATGCAGGATATTTTTGGCCTTCCTTATTCAATGACTGCATTATTGTTGTTCAGAAGTGCCATGCCTGCAAGACCTACAATCAAAAAATTCAGTTTGCATCTTGCTCCCCTTCATCCTGTGGTCTCAGTTGGTCCTTTTGCAAAATGGGGCATTGATTTCATGACATGTCACCCTCACTCGTCTGGGGGGCATGGTTACATCATTGTAGATGTTGATTATTTTACAAAATGGGCCGAGGCGATGCCAACATTCGATAATACTAGAAAGAATGCAACGTTATTTCTTTTCAACCATGTTATAGCTCGTTTTGGTGTTCCTCAGGCTATCATTACCGATCACGGTAGTCATTTTATGAATTTTATGATGTCTGAACTTATGGAAAATTTGGGTCTTCGTCATGATAGCTCAACACCCTATTATCCGCAAGCTAATGGCCAGGTCGAAGCAATCAATAAGGTTCTTATAACTATGATTCGACGGATGATAGGAATTCATAAAACCAGTTGGCACATGATGTTGTTTTCGGCATTGTGGTCATATCAGACATCTGTCAAATCCGCTATGGGGTTTACCCCCTTTTGATTAGTCTATGGTGTGGAAGCCATTCTGCCAATAGAATGTGAGATACCTTCTTTGAAGCTAGCTGTATAACTCTTACCCAATACTTCTGCTGAAGAGGAACATCTGTTGTATCTGATGCTATTAGATGAGACTCAACGTGATGCTACTCTAGTAATAGAAGCCCAGAAGAAATGCGTTAAGGACCAATATGACAAGCATGTCAAGCCTCGCATTTTCTCTGAAGGTGATCTTGTTCTTCTGTATGAACAAGATAAAGATGTCTTAGGAGCTGGGAAATTCGAACCAATGTGGTGTGGTCCTTACATTGTTTATAGAGTGTTGGAAAAAGGAGCGTATGAGCTGGTTGATTATGATGGTATACCTTTGAGTGAACCCAGGAATGGGTTGTACTTGAAGAAGTATTATGCATAAGTCATTTGTGCACAAATACTTGTATTTTATGTATCATACTGTGTGTGTGTTACTTTAGTTTTCTTTTGACGGTATCTGGTCTCTGCCCTTACGTGACGTTGTGTTTGATTGCCAGATGTCGGAGTATTCGCTATCTTATATTGGCTTCACTGATGGTGCTAGCCGTAGTACTCACAACCTAGCTTCTGCTGCATGGGCAATCTATGCCACAACCAACGAACTTATATCTTTACGAGGTGTATGTCTTGGTCGTGCAACCAACAACATTACCGAGTATAGCGCTGTTATTGAACTATTGGTTGATGCTATCTCACTTGGAATTCGTCATTTGGTTGTGCGACTCAACTCACAGCTTGTGGTACTACAGCTAAGTAATGTCTACTCTATTTGAAGTCCTACTTTATTACGAGTGTATTTGCGAATTCACCTCTTGGAACGATATTTTGATCACATTGAATATCAACATATTCCTAGATGTCTTAATACATTAACATATGAATTAGCTAATTATGTATTGGAAAGACATTTGAACCATTTATAAATCAAACACGTTACAATTTACACAATGTAAAGTAAACCGGTAGAAGCTATTTGTATATTTATAATGATCAAAAGAGTTTGTTTTTACAAAATGTTTGTCCGAAGACCAAAATATAAAAAACTGAAGCTTATAGCTTCTACAAAGTGACGTCACGGATGACGTTCATAGTAACACACTACTGCCCTAGATACTCTGCGGAGAAATCGACCCATAGCTGCGGAAACTCCTACAGTGTGACGCTGATCACGTCGTGGAACCTCTTCTAGAGTCATATCTGGAATGTCTGCTGTAAGATCCTCTAAATTCTGCTCCACAATTTGATAATCTTCTGCATATTGTGCTGCTGCTACTGCTTCTTTTCCTTGTCGCTGGATAGGAGAAGTGCCAGGAGGTCTATACGGTCCAACATCTGTGTTATCAACAAATATTTTGAGTTAGTCTTCGAATAAATATATAAAACAAAAACATTTAAATATGATAAAAATTCAAAAACATTTAAAAAGAGAAAATTTGTGTACTTCTTATCGAGGTCTCCCTGTTACACATCAAAATTACTCACTTTGATAGTGTCGCAAGTGTCGTCATTACAAAGGTTGCAAGTGTCGAATTTTTCTCACAAGGTCGCAAGTGTTGCATGTTGCTCACAAGTGTCAAAGCAAAGCATACTTCCATGATGCCTATGTCGTGCCCATAACGACATAATAAGGACACTTGAAACACCTCAAACATCTGACTTGGAAGAGGAGAAATGAGTCAACAAGCTTGCAAGATTTTTGCCACCTGAAAGCACCCAAAAAACTGAGTTTTGGAGAGGAGCGCTCCCCCTTACACTATCTTGGAGCGCCGACGCTCCCCATACACTGTCAGGGAGCGTTATAACGCTCCCAGGCCCTTTTGAGGGAGAGTTATAGATTTTGAGGGTGCTGGCGTCCCCTAAAGCTTACTAAGGGGCGCTACAACGCTCTGATGGCCCTTTTGAGGGAGCGCTACCTATTCTGGGCGGTTGTTAAGATGTTGAGATGAATGGGGGAAGCTTCTTTTCATTCTTGGAAGGCAGTTGGATTCAAATCCCTAGTCCACCCATGATCCTAGGGCAGATCCTCAACTGAAAGAGGAAAATCCTCACCTTCCCCAAGGATATCTCAAGATTGTTGAGCCTCTCCAAGGCTATATAAGCAAGCTTTCTAATGGTGAAAGGAAAATGAAAATTAGAGAATGTCAAACTTATGATCTCATAAGTGAGACAGGACTGCAAAATAGAGAATTGATGTCAAACCTATGATCTCATAGGTAAGGACAGGAGGAAGAAATGTGTATGTGA
>JZKD02S0681476.1:183997-197462 GCA_000966675.3 Picea glauca | reverse complement strand
ATTGTTCTTTGTCTACAAGAAGGTCCTCCATCTTGAGCTTCCATAGCTCAAAGTTTTTACCATTGAACTTATCTATCTCGATTCTATATGAGCTCGCCATTCCTCTTACTTTACTTGAATCTCCACTGCAAAATATCCCACTGAACCCAGGTTTATCACAGACCCAAGATAAACTTGATCTATCAAGACCGAACCAAACCCTCAGCAACAAAGGCATCCCTCTGAAGCCAAAAACATGCTCTGATACCACATGTAAGTTTTAAACCTGTGAAGTAAAGCAATGCATATAGATTCTTAAGCAATACAGAAATTAATCAATGGATCATACACAGAGTACACAGAGATTTTTATCGGAAACCCTCAACCGGGAAAACCTTTCTTATTTTCATAATATCGAATTTCACCATTCGCCATACAATATATACAATGTTTTTAGGTATTCCGTAGATACCAAAACCCTAATCCCTTAATCTGGGTGAAGGGATCGTCAGACGCAGTTGTGGTATCTAACGCACCCACACACACACATGCAAAGAATATAACACATACCCAACAACAAGAATCCAGCATATTCAAAACACCGATTAGTTCATTCATGGCCCAAAACTTTATTTCCAAAAATAAAAAACTATACAACTGGTTATAAAATCAACATGTGATTAGAATATAAAGGAATTGCATGCACATGCACCAGTCGAAAATGCAGGGAAAGCGCACATGCGCCCGATGCACGATTGTGGATGCAAAAATCCGTGCACACCTCATAACGGCACATTATGATTTTGGTCGGCCTCCCACCCACTTCTGGTTTAGCTCCAAAGTCAATTTGACCCCCAAATCCGAGTTGAATCCGAGTGGGGGGCTCATCAAAGACCTAAAGGTTCCCTAAAGGGCCCCTTGTTCATTATAAATACCAATTGGATAATGCCTCAAAGATTTTCTATAAAAAGAGGCCATGGGTGCACTATATTTCCAAGAATCTATTTGTATTGTTATGCTGCCTCTATTCTCCTGCAAGGAACCTCTTTCCTCATTGGAGTATACAAGAACCATTTCATTGGGCTATTCACATCACCTCTTGAGTGAATGAGCTTTGGATTTCTTCACCATTTCCTTTTAGTTTTCTATTTGTAAGAAGAGCTCTCTCATTGGGGGTTCAATATCCCTCCCTTAGAGGAAGAGGGGACCCATAAGTATCCATTTCTCTTTGGTGTTTTTCCACTAATACAATCTATCCATTGGTGGCATGAATATTGGTCAATTATTTGGTTAATTTTGGTTCTAATTCCCTTATGCACTTTAGTTTAGTTTCTTTAATTGTTGTTAGCTTAGTTGTTTGTTTATTTCNCAACCGAGAAAACCTTTCTTATTTTCATTATATCGAATTTCACCATTCTCCATACAATATATACAATGTTTTTAGGTATTCCGTAGATACCAAAACCCTAATCCCTTAATCCGGGTGAAGGGATCGTCAGACGCAATTGTCGTATCTGACGCACCCACACACACACACATGCAAAGAATATAACACATACCCAACAACAAGAACCCAACATATTCAAAACACCGATTAGTTCATTCATGGCCCAAAACTTTATTTCCAAAAAGCACAAACTATACAACTGGTTATAAAATCAACATGTGATTAGAATATAAAGTAATTGCATGCACATGCGCCAGTCGAAAATGCAGGGAAAGCGCACATGCGCCCGATGCACGATTGTGGATGCAAAAAGCCGTGCACACCTCATAACGACACATTATGATTTTGGTCGGCCTCCCACCCACTTCTGGTTTAGCTCCAAAGTCAATTTGACCCCCAAATCCGATTTGAATTCGAGTGGGGGGCTCATCAAATACCTAAAGGTGCCCTAAAGGGCCCCTTGTTCATTATAAATACCGATTGGATAATGCCTCAAAGATTTTCTATAAAAAGAGGCCATGGGTGCACTATATTTCCAAGAATCTATTTGTATTGTTATGCTGCCTCTATTCTCCTGCAAGGAACCTCTTTCCTCATTGGAGTATACAAGAACCATTTCATTGGGCTATTCACATCACCTCTTGAGTGAATGAGCTTTGCATTTCTTCACCATTTCCTTTTAGTTTTCTATTTGTAGGAAGAGCTCTCTCATTGGGGGTTCAAGATCCCTCCCTTAGAGGAAGAGGGGACCCATAAGTATCCATTTCTCTTTGGTGTTTTCCCACTAATACAATATATCCATTGGTGGCATGAATATTGGTCAATTATTTGGTTAATTTTGGTTCTAATTCCCTTATGCACTTTAGTTTAGTTTCTTTAATTGTTGTTAGCTTAGTTGTTTGTTTATTTCTTGTGCTTAAAATTTCTAACTCTTGCACTAACTTATGTCCTGTCAAATTAACCTAACTGGACTTGCAAGTGTCCCTCTTTTTCTCATTTAGGTGATGAAAAGGATACAACTGATTGGTGATTCCGTTGGGGATAGGTATCAATTTCCTTCCCATTTGGGTTGTTTGAGCACTTCTTTTTTATTTATTTGACTTGCAGGGATCATAACCAACCCAAGCCTGCCTGCAAAAAGATAAATTCAGAGCTGAGATAGGAGAATTTCATTTGAAATTTTCTTCTTGGTTGTGTATCAGAAAGTGCGTAGGTTTTTTCAGCCCATAGGCACGGCTTCTGAGCACGTGTGGAAAAAGAACTTTTTTCCTTAGCGCATTCTATGCACGTGCGCAACACATCATTTTTCATCTGCGCATTAGCACCACATGCACCTTTATCTACTCTGTGACCCGCGCATCTGTCCTGAAATTCAACATTGTAAAGGTTTTTTTTTATGTTTTGAAGGCCCATAGCCTTCTAAATATTGATTCTATGCAATTTGTAATATGCAGCACACTTAGATTCCCTCTCCACATGAAGGGTTAGTCAAAACATAGGTAGTTACTGGGTTAAAATCCATATTTCCCCTCCTTTTTCTTTCATTTTGTCACATGGATGGCTTGCTTTGATTGTAGAAGTTAAGTTGGAATCATTCAATATCACATATATAAACACTTGCATCGAGACCAGAAATCAAACTTAAATCATAGAGTATGCTCTTCTCTCGTACCATAGAGCGATCTTGAGAATGAGAAAAATGATTGAGGGAAGATTTCATCTACCTTAAAGACAAAATCTTTAGGAGAGGACAACAACCCCCTTGGGACTTCTCTTAGTTTTTTTTCAAACATCTTAAATTTGTAAGGGTCCATACATGCCCACATGCTACAAAGATAGGATAGTTTTGAAGCTACTTTCTTAGTTTACATCGCTAGGGAATTTTAAAGATTATTGTAATGGGCCCATACATTCCCACATGTCCACAATCTAGGATAGTCTCTTGAATCTTTCTTACATTAAATCACATTAGGGAGTTAAAGGATTGGTAAGGACCCAGATGTCCACATGCTAGTTCTCTAGGGGATTTAAAATTCCACAAGGTTGTACCAATGGAATCTAGTAAGATAGGTAATCAAGACTTGTAAGGACCACACAAAGTCCACATCCTACAAGGTGACACCTAATTTATTAAAAATTTGGCACATTTGATCACTTGCTCATGCACAAGTCAATACTCACTCACATAGTTTCCTCTCGAATCGTGGAGGTTGAAGTAAGTTTCCCCCAAAGGGATTTTGAAACACCCCACCCTTTTCTTGAAGGTACTATCCACTCCCACTTAATTCAAACGAGATTGGTTCACACCCCCAATCTCACAAACAACCACATCTAAATTTTTTCTAAAAACTCACTAAGTTTTCCTCCACAGGTGGGGCCAAAAGAATTTTTTTATTCTAGGTAGGATCTCGGGGATAGGCATCCAAAAAACTCCTTGTTATCTAGTTCTAACATCTTCAAACATTAGAAGTTGTCAAATAGGGAACTTTAAATCCACCAAGTCAATTGTTCCTAACACCATAAGGCAGGGAGATACCTGTGAAGGGTCAAAGGCCAAGGTCCAGTTGTTTTGTGCGTCCCCCCTTGAGGCACCCACCTCTTAGATGGGATCCATCCTGTGACCCATTTCTGAGGCCAAAAATCTAAATGCCACACTTTGACTAAGGTACCTCGTGACCTAATTTTAGGACATATACCCAGGTGGAAATTGTGGGATGTAATTGCACCTTGATCGGATTTTGTGTATCTATTGGGAAATATCACCATCTCTTTCGAGATATGCACCCTCTACCCCTCACTATAACTGATTGTTTCATCCTTCGCTAGTTCCTCTTCCAGTGGATTTAGACCCCACTGTTGAGTTCTATTGGAAGGTCCAGTGTTGTTTGAGAGGAAGGAATTTACATCTTTTAGGACACGAGCATTTGTTTTCTTTGTTCTCCCATGTGGACAAAATCCACCTACCCACCTATATGTTTCTTTATCAAAATTGATTTATGTATGATGCTCTTGTGATTACAAACGATTGTGAGATATATTTTGAAGGTCCAAGTTATACAAAGTCTCTTGTTCATTTATTTCTCTCCTCACCATTTGCACACATTCACTAAGCTAGTCTGACATCATAGGGGACCCGCAAAATCCCCTTCATTCCAAATGCTTGCTAAATATCCCTTCTTTTCTAGGGGGATTTCCTAGTCTTTCCACCTCATCATCTCAACCCTCTCACACCCCTATGAGTGCTACTGTCTTGGGATCAACTTTTATTGGTTCCACTTTACTTGGGTCCACTGCCCAAGGCCAACCATCCACTAGCTCTCCTTTAAAAGGAAGTGGGGGGCAAACTTCTTCCCAAGGGGGAAGCACAACCCCACTTAACCCCCCTCATGGGTCAGGTACACAAACCNTATCCATTGGTGGCATGAATATTGGTCAATTATTTGGTTAATTTTGGTTCTAATTCCCTTATGCACTTTAGTTTAGTTTCTTTAATTGTTGTTAGCTTAGTTGTTTGTTTATTTCTTGTGCTTAAAATTTCTAACTCTTGCACTAACTTATGTCCTGTCAAATTAACCTAACTGGACTTGCAAGTGTCCCTCTTTTTCTCATTTAGGTGATGAAAAGGATACAACTGATTGGTGATTCCGTTGGGGATAGGTATCAATTTCCTTCCCATTTGGGTTGTTTGAGCACTTCTTTTTTATTTATTTGACTTGCAGGGATCATAACCAACCCAAGCCTGCCTGCAAAAAGATAAATTCAGAGCTGAGATAGGAGAATTTCATTTGAAATTTTCTTCTTGGTTGTGTATCAGAAAGTGCGTAGGTTTTTTCAGCCCATAGGCACGGCTTCTGAGCACGTGTGGAAAAAGAACTTTTTTCCTTAGCGCATTCTATGCACGTGCGCAACACATCATTTTTCATCTGCGCATTAGCACCACATGCACCTTTATCTACTCTGTGACCCGCGCATCTGTCCTGAAATTCAACATTGTAAAGGTTTTTTTTTATGTTTTGAAGGCCCATAGCCTTCTAAATATTGATTCTATGCAATTTGTAATATGCAGCACACTTAGATTCCCTCTCCACATGAAGGGTTAGTCAAAACATAGGTAGTTACTGGGTTAAAATCCATATTTCCCCTCCTTTTTCTTTCATTTTGTCACATGGATGGCTTGCTTTGATTGTAGAAGTTAAGTTGGAATCATTCAATATCACATATATAAACACTTGCATCGAGACCAGAAATCAAACTTAAATCATAGAGTATGCTCTTCTCTCGTACCATAGAGCGATCTTGAGAATGAGAAAAATGATTGAGGGAAGATTTCATCTACCTTAAAGACAAAATCTTTAGGAGAGGACAACAACCCCCTTGGGACTTCTCTTAGTTTTTTTTCAAACATCTTAAATTTGTAAGGGTCCATACATGCCCACATGCTACAAAGATAGGATAGTTTTGAAGCTACTTTCTTAGTTTACATCGCTAGGGAATTTTAAAGATTATTGTAATGGGCCCATACATTCCCACATGTCCACAATCTAGGATAGTCTCTTGAATCTTTCTTACATTAAATCACATTAGGGAGTTAAAGGATTGGTAAGGACCCAGATGTCCACATGCTAGTTCTCTAGGGGATTTAAAATTCCACAAGGTTGTACCAATGGAATCTAGTAAGATAGGTAATCAAGACTTGTAAGGACCACACAAAGTCCACATCCTACAAGGTGACACCTAATTTATTAAAAATTTGGCACATTTGATCACTTGCTCATGCACAAGTCAATACTCACTCACATAGTTTCCTCTCGAATCGTGGAGGTTGAAGTAAGTTTCCCCCAAAGGGATTTTGAAACACCCCACCCTTTTCTTGAAGGTACTATCCACTCCCACTTAATTCAAACAAGATTGGTTCACACCCCCAATCTCACAAGCAACCACATCTAAATTTTTTCTAAAAACTCACTAAGTTTTCCTCCACAGGTGGCGCCAAAAGAATTTTTTTATTCTAGGTAGGATCTCGGGGATAGGCATCCAAACAACCCCTTGTTATCTAGTTGTAACATCTTCAAACATTAGAAGTTGTCAAATAGGGAACTTTAAATCCACCAAGTCAATTGTTCCTAACACCATAAGGCAGGGAGATACCTGTGAAGGGTCAAAGGCTGAGGTCCAGTTGTTTTGTGCGTCCCCCCTTGAGGCACCCACCTCTTGGATGGGATCCATCCTGTGACCCATTTCTAAGGCCGAAAATATAAATGCCACACTTTGACTGAGGTACCTAGTGACCTAATTTTAGGACATATACCCAGGTGGAAATTGTGGGTTTTAATTGCACCTTGATCAGATTTTGTGTAGCTATTGGGAAATATCACCATCTCTTTCGAGATATGCACCCTCTACCCCTCATTATAACTGATTGTTTCATCCTTCGCTAGTTCCTCTTCCAGTGGATTTAGACCCCACTATTGAGTTCTATTGGAAGGTCCAGTGTTGTTTGAGAGGAAGGAATTTACATATTTTAGGACACGAGCATTTGTTTTCTTTGTTCTCCCATGTGGACAAAATCCACCTACCCACCTATATGTTTCTTTATCAAAATTGATTTATGTATGATTCTCTTGTGATTACAAACGATTATGAGATATATTTTGAAGGTCCAAGTTATACAAAGTCTCTTGTTCATTTATTTCTCTCCTCACCATTTGCACACATTCACTACGCTAGTCGGACATCATAGGGGACCCGCAAAATCCCCTTCATTCCAAATGCTTGCTAAATATCCCTTCTTTTCTAGGGGGATTTCCTAGTCTTTCTACCTCATCAGCTCAACCCTCTCACAGCCCTCTGAGTGCTACAGTCTTGGGATCAACTTTGCTTGGTTCCACTTTACTTGGGTCCACTGCCTAAGGCCAACCATCCACTAGCTCTCCTTTAAAAGGAAGTGGGGGGCAAACTTCTTCCCAAGGGGGAAGCACAACCCCACTTAACCCCCCTCATGGGTCAGGTACACAAACCACTCACACCATGTTTGGAACTAACGATCCTATATTGCATGACCCCACATGGCCTGCAATGTCCCCGAAACTACCTTCAAACATCCCCAAGTTCAAAGGAAAGGCGGGAGACAATCCTGCCAACCATGTCATGACCTGCCACTTATGGTGCTCTTCAAATAGCATTATGGATGACTCTGTCCGATTAAGTTTATTCCAATGCACACTCACTAGCCCATCAACCAAGAGGTATGTAGACGAAAAATCAGGGTCCCATGTGACTTTTGAATCTTTGGTCAAAGCATTTTTTACCTTCTTTCAACTACCAATACACCATGACAATGGTATCAAACTACTCTCCGAGTTTAAATAAACCTCAGCCACACATATCGCTGACCACATTAATGAATGGCATCGACGACATAGTTTATGTAAAGCAGAAACCACCAAACAACAATGCCTTGATTGGTTTCTCCAATCACTCATCTCCCTCCTTGCCAAAGATTTGGCCTCCACTTTCCCCCAATTTGAAAAGGAATCCATCAGCAAGGCTCAGTGGTATGAAATAATTTATGTGTATTTGGGATACTTATATACGATCCTACCTGATGTCCCAAGACTCGTACCATTCGGCCAAGACAAACTTGGGATGTTTCACTCAGCAGATGGATTGATTGGTACCAAAACACACCACAACCCGTACATCCAACCACCACCCATGTATGGTACACCCCAACATCCACTGGTATATGGAGAAAACCCTTATTTCCCTCCTCCCCCTTACCAGCAGCCATACCTTGTTGTATCCCCTCCACCTACAAGTGGACCCGCATCAACACCCACGATGCACCCGATTGTACAACCAAGTTCTAGTACCCCCTCTACCTTAGCTTACACCCTGAGCACAAGTGAAAGCATCGTGACTCCCTATGTACCATACAAATAATTTCCACAAAGTAATCTGTACTTTCCCTTTCTTGGTCCTCCACAACACATGGCTCCACCACATGGACAACCACATGCCGAGGTTAACATTGTTCAACCCTCTCCCATTCAATAATTTCAAAATTTTGAAGAAATGACTATGGAAAATCTGACCCATCATTCGAATAATGCCAAAAATAAAGGAAAAAACCAAAACAATAATAACCTAGGACCAATGGGAAATAACCCCCAACAAAACCAACCTATTGGGGGAAACTACAACCAGGGGAACCAGAACCCTCAAGGGGGAAATAACAACAAACGTCAAGGGAATAATAACAAAAACCTCCGGAAAAACTTCCATTGTGCCCTTTACAGTGAGTATGGCCATTATACCCACCATTTCCCCCAAATGTTTTACTTTAAACGGATGAAATAATATGTGAACGACCCACGCCCCCCAACACCGACTGCCCCTTAGCAGGCCCCACAATAGTATGTGAAAAAACCACCCCCTATGGTGTTGCAAGACCCTATTCCACACCAAGGTGTGATAAACACCCAGCAGGAGATGCACCCTTCCCCACCATAGATGGGACTGTATCAAAACCCTAGGACTCCTACAGATCACACTATCCTCCTCACTAGTGAAGAGGAAATTCTTCTACAAATGTGCAATTGTCAATACAACGCACCCCCTGAATCTACTCCCACCACTTCAGAAATAGTTCCAGTTACAACAGGACCACCTATGATGATTCCATGCCCTAACACTGAAACCCCCCTTCAGATTCCCCGCATCCCATTACGAAGGAATGTCAAGAACCCTCAGGCNTGCCCAAGGCCAACCATCCACTAGCTCTCCTTTAAAAGGAAGTGGGGGGCAAACTTCTTCCCAAGGGGGAAGCACAACCCCACTTAACCCCCCTCATGGGTCAGGTACACAAACCCCTCACCCCATGGTTGGAACTAACGGTCCTATATTGCATGCCCCCACATGGCCTACAATGTCCCCGAAACTACCTTCAAACATCCCCAAGGTCAAAGGAAAGGCGGGAGACAATCCTTCCAACCATGTCATGACCTTCCACTTATGGTGCTCTTCAAATAGAATTATGGATGACTCTGTCCGATTAAGTTTATTCCAGTGCACACTCACTAGCCCATCAACCAAGAGGTATGTAGATGAAAAATCAGGGTCCCATGTGACTTTTGAATCTTTGGTCAAAGAATTTTTTACCTTCTTTCAACTACCAATATGCCATGACAATGGTATCAAACTACTCTCCGAGTTTAAATAAACCTCAGCCACACATATCGCTGACCACATTAATGAATGGCATCGACGACATAGTTTATGTAAAGCAGAACCACCAAACAACAATGCCTTGATTGGTTTCTCCAATCACTCATCTCCCTCCTTGCCAAAGATTTGGCCTCCACTTTCCCCCAATTTGAAGAGGAAGCCATCAGCAAGGCCCAGCGGTATGAAATCATTTATGCATATTTTGGATACTTATATATGGTCCTACCTGATGTCCCAAGACTCATACCATTTGGCCAAGACAAACTTGGGATGTCTCACTCAGCAGATGGATTGATTGGTACCAAAACACACCACAACCCATACATCCAACCACCACCCATGTATGGTACACCCCAACATCCACTGGTATATGGAGAAAACCCTTATTTCCCTCCTCCCCCTTACCAACAGCCATACCTTGTTGTATCCCCTCCACCTACAAGTGGACCTGCATCAACACCCACGATGCACCTGACTGTACAACCAAGTTCTAGTACCCCCTCTACCTTAGCTTACATCCTGAGCACAAGTGAAAGCATCATGACTCCCTATGTACCATACAAATCATTGCCACAAAGTAATCTGTACTTTCCCTTTCTTGGTCCTCCACAACACATGGCTCCACCACATGGACAACCACATGCCGAGGTTAACTTTGTTCAGCCCTCTCCCATTCAATAATTTCAAAATTTTGAAGAACTGACTATGGAAAATCCGACCCGTCAGTCGAATAATGCAAAAAATAAAGGAAAAAACCAAAACAATAATAACCTAGGACCAATGGGAAATAACCCCCAACAAAACCAACCTATTGGGGGAAAACACAACCAGGGGAACCAAAACCCTCAAGGGGGAAATAACGACAAACGTCAAGGGAATAATAACAAAAACCTCCGGACAAACTTCCATTGTGCCCTTTACAGTGAGTATGGCCATTATACCCACCATTTCCCCTAAATATTTTACTTTAAACGGATGAAATAATCTATGAACGACCCACGCCCCCCAACACCGCCTGCCCCTTAGTAGGCCCCACAACAGTATGTGAAAAAACCACCCCCTATGGTGTTGCAAGNACCATCCACTAGCTCTCCTTTAAAAGGAAGTGGGGGGCAAACTTCTTCCCAAGGGGGAAGCACAACCCCACTTAACCCCCCTCATGGGTCAGGTACACAAACCACTCACACCATGTTTGGAACTAACGATCCTATATTGCATGACCCCACATGGCCTGCAATGTCCCCGAAACTACCTTCAAACATCCCCAAGTTCAAAGGAAAGGCGGGAGACAATCCTGCCAACCATGTCATGACCTGCCACTTATGGTGCTCTTCAAATAGCATTATGGATGACTCTGTCCGATTAAGTTTATTCCAATGCACACTCACTAGCCCATCAACCAAGAGGTATGTAGACGAAAAATCAGGGTCCCATGTGACTTTTGAATCTTTGGTCAAAGCATTTTTTACCTTCTTTCAACTACCAATACACCATGACAATGGTATCAAACTACTCTCCGAGTTTAAATAAACCTCAGCCACACATATCGCTGACCACATTAATGAATGGCATCGACGACATAGTTTATGTAAAGCAGAAACCACCAAACAACAATGCCTTGATTGGTTTCTCCAATCACTCATCTCCCTCCTTGCCAAAGATTTGGCCTCCACTTTCCCCCAATTTGAAAAGGAATCCATCAGCAAGGCTCAGTGGTATGAAATAATTTATGTGTATTTGGGATACTTATATACGATCCTACCTGATGTCCCAAGACTCGTACCATTCGGCCAAGACAAACTTGGGATGTTTCACTCAGCAGATGGATTGATTGGTACCAAAACACACCACAACCCGTACATCCAACCACCACCCATGTATGGTACACCCCAACATCCACTGGTATATGGAGAAAACCCTTATTTCCCTCCTCCCCCTTACCAGCAGCCATACCTTGTTGTATCCCCTCCACCTACAAGTGGACCCGCATCAACACCCACGATGCACCCGATTGTACAACCAAGTTCTAGTACCCCCTCTACCTTAGCTTACACCCTGAGCACAAGTGAAAGCATCGTGACTCCCTATGTACCATACAAATAATTTCCACAAAGTAATCTGTACTTTCCCTTTCTTGGTCCTCCACAACACATGGCTCCACCACATGGACAACCACATGCCGAGGTTAACATTGTTCAACCCTCTCCCATTCAATAATTTCAAAATTTTGAAGAAATGACTATGGAAAATCTGACCCATCATTCGAATAATGCCAAAAATAAAGGAAAAAACCAAAACAATAATAACCTAGGACCAATGGGAAATAACCCCCAACAAAACCAACCTATTGGGGGAAACTACAACCAGGGGAACCAGAACCCTCAAGGGGGAAATAACAACAAACGTCAAGGGAATAATAACAAAAACCTCCGGAAAAACTTCCATTGTGCCCTTTACAGTGAGTATGGCCATTATACCCACCATTTCCCCCAAATGTTTTACTTTAAACGGATGAAATAATATGTGAACGACCCACGCCCCCCAACACCGACTGCCCCTTAGCAGGCCCCACAATAGTATGTGAAAAAACCACCCCCTATGGTGTTGCAAGACCCTATTCCACACCAAGGTGTGATAAACACCCAGCAGGAGATGCACCCTTCCCCACCATAGATGGGACTGTATCAAAACCCTAGGACTCCTACAGATCACACTATCCTCCTCACTAGTGAAGAGGAAATTCTTCTACAAATGTGCAATTGTCAATACAACGCACCCCCTGAATCTACTCCCACCACTTCAGAAATAGTTCCAGTTACAACAGGACCACCTATGATGATTCCATGCCCTAACACTGAAACCCCCCTTCAGATTCCCCGCATCCCATTACGAAGGAATGTCAAGAACCCTCAGGCCAGGGAAACACACAATTACAATTTAGTCGATGACTTGGTGCAGTCCCCTGCCGCCATGTCAGTCTTGTAAGTCCTTCAATCCTGTCCCACTAAACATAAGTCATTACTCTCCACCTTGGGCGAAGTCGACCCTATTGATACTAGACTCATCACATTTGATCTAGATTGTGGGGAACCCCATCTCCCCGCTTTGCTAGCTTTCCAAATACTAGTCAAAATTCAGAACATCACAATTCACTGATGCATCATCGACGAAGGTGCATCCACATGCATCATGTCCAAAACTGTATGGAATAAACTCAGCTCTCCCAAGCTAATACTATCCGCCATCACTTTGAGAGCTTATGATGGATGACCATCCTCTCTTGAAGGGCTCTTTCAAAATGTCCCCATTGAACTCGAGGGAAAAACCATCCTTATCGACATTTAAGTTATGGAAAAACCATCCCCCTCGAGTTCAACTTCCTTGCACACTATGCGAGAAAGAAGGACACCCCACCAATCGATGTCCCTCTCTCCATGAGTTACGCAATTTAATCTAACTTCCTTGAGAAACCACACCACTCATCACTACACCCAATGCACCTAGTGCTACCACCACATCCTTGACTATAGGTAACACAAGTTTTTGAACCAAATTTGCATGTGCCATCTATTCAGAGTATGGCCATTACATCGACCATTGCCCTATGCTACCTCAATTTCGACAGACGCTATTGATAGTATGCCAAAGATTTCTGCAAGAGTCCCCCCCATCCACGTTATCAAGTAGTCCTGTCACCGACATCCACTATGTCACGACCTCAGCCAACGAACAGATGAGAATCCCTTTCTCTCTCTTTGAATCATTGGATCATTTCACATACCAATGTCCTATGATCATCGAATACAAGCATCC
>JZKD02S0681476.1:161278-183907 GCA_000966675.3 Picea glauca | reverse complement strand
CATCGCTCGTATTATCTCTCTTGAGCCTGGGGCACTCCCCACTCCTCCATGGTTCATGGATAGCCTATATGAGGATTTTCCCCCAAATCCCCCCAATTCTCCAGTATATTTCCCCACGGAAATATTAAACCCGACTACAATTTTTAACCCACAGTATCTTGATAATTGGTTCATGTCAAGCAAACCATCGCAACCTTCTTGTGCCACCCCCTCTACATATTCACCCCGAGAAGACAACCACATGGTGACAAACACCAATGTTATTCACCTGGATCCCCTATATTCTCACCAGTTCCACTACAACGAAGACATCCTCGGGGAATTAACTACCCCCGATTGCACATGGAATGCGCTCCATCACAGAGCAATCTTTCTCTTGTAGAAATCCTTTGATCCCCTTAGCCAAGAATCCATATGCGCAATCGAAACTAAGGATTTCATCCCATCCAGGCATATAGACTAGTTCAATAATCCTATCCCTGCCATTGACGCTTTTGAAGAAGGCAACATGGTCAACATTTCCCCAACTTGCAAAATCGATATTTCCATTAAACCTGGAATCGTAGAAGACATCACCATCGACACTGCATGCTCTCCTGAAAAACTTATAGTTTACAAAACTCTCTTCCAGGAATACCAGGACATTTTTTCCTGGTCATACATAGAGATGCCCAACCTTGATCCTTCTATTTTCAAACATCGTATAGACACATGGCCTGATACCACACCTGTATGAAAAAATCAATGACCATTACACCAATCAAAAGAGACAACCATCAAAGAAAAAATTGAAAAATTATGTGTTGTTGGGTTCATATACCCCATCGCATATACGTCATGGGTCTCCAACCCCATCCCTGTCAACAAAAAATAGGGCACTATCCACGTCTGCACTGGCTTTCATGATCTCAATCATGTGTGTCCCAAAGAGAATTTACAAACTCCCTTCATCGACCAAATTATTGATGATTGTGCCAGCCACAAAGCCTTGTCCTTTATGGATGGTTTCTCTGGCTACAATCAAATTCAGATTCATCCTGCAAACTAGTACAAAATGCATTCACTACCCCATGGGGTACTTTTTCATATTGTGTCATCCCTTTTCGCCTCAAGAATGTCGGTGCAATATTCCAATGGGCAATGTCATATTTTTTTCATGATCTGGCTCACATCATCCTTGCCTACTTAGACGATCTCACCACTTGATCTACGAAACACACTCAACATCTAGCTCACTTACGCGTCATTTTTCACAGGTGTCATCAGTACAATATCCCCTTAAACCTCCTCAAGTGTGTATTTTGTGTCACCATTGGACGCCTCCTTGGGTTCATCATTTCCCAATGCGGCATCACCATCGACACCCTTACCAAACCATCACCAAAATTCCACCACCTCGGAATTTACACCAATTATAAAGCCTACAAGGAAAATCCAACTTTCTAAGCTTCTTTGTCCCTAATTACACCACTCGTGCACATGGTTTCATTTGCCTATTGCATCACGATATCCCATTCCAATGGTATAAACATGCCCAAACCGATTTTGATGATTTAAAAGTGACGCTCTCCAATGCCCCTTTGATTAGTCCACCTGACTATAATCACGACTATATCCTCTACTTATTGGCCTCAACCGTCTCAGTGGTAGGAGTTCTCGTCCAATTAGGGGATGATGGGTGTGAGCATGTAATTTACTATATTAGTAAAAATCTTTCAAGACCACCCCTGAAGTACAATCACGAAGAGAAACTTGCCCTTGTAGTTGTCCTCGCCATCTAGAAACTATGCCATTACATCCTGCTTCGCAGTACCAAAGTCTTGGAATATTCCAACCCCATGCAACACTTGCTTAGTCGTTGAAAAATTAACAGTAAATTTTCTGGATTGATCATCATCCTTCAAGAGTACGACCTCAAATTTTCAACACCCAAGAGAAAGAAATCCCTCATCCTCACCGAACTCATTATGGAATTTCTCTCAGATACTACCAGTTCACCTGTCAATACCGAATTCCTCGACTAACACCTCTTTTACATCCCCTCGGATGATCCTTGGTATGAAGATATCCTCGTCTACCTCCAAACACAGAAGTTTGGGCCTCACCTCTCCAAGGACGATCTTCGATGTATTCTCCATCAACCCCCTCAATATATCCTGATTGGTGATATTTTATATCGACAAGGGGTTGACACCATACTCCGTCGATGTTTGACCATCGACAAATCTAACAAAGTTCTGAATGATTGCCACAGTGACGCTTACGGTGGTCACCTCTCAGGGATGTTCACTACCCAGAAAATCATTCGAGCGGAATACTTCTGGCCCACATTGTTTCACAATTGTATCCATGCTGTGAAACAGTGTGACAAATGCCATCTTTATGCCCACAAATTATGATCACCACCCACTCTTCTACACCCCGTCATCACTATCGGCCCCTTTTAAAAATGGGGCATTGACTTCATGACTTTCAACCCTCCGTCCAGAAATGGACACAAATAAATTATCGTGGCAGTCGATTACTTCACTAAATGGGTCGAAGCCATGCCCACCTTCAACAACACCACTGACACTACAACGTATTTCTTCTTTAATCACGTCATTTCCTGCTTCGTCATATCATTACAATTAGTCTCTGATCATGGAAAACACTTCAAGAACAAGCTCTTTGTCAAGATTTCCTCCAAATTAGGTTTCTCTCATGAGTTCGCCTCCCCCTACTACCCTCAGTCCAATGGACAGGTAGAGGCAGTCAACAGGGTCCTTAAAACCATGTTGCAACGTATTGTCAACAAACATAATACCAATTGGCATCATATGTTGTTTTCATCACTATGGGATTATCGCATGATAGTCAAAACTACCACTGGTTTTACACCCTTCCATCTTGTCCATGGGGTCAAAGCCACTCTCCCTATTGAGAGCGAAATTCCCACCTTACGCACCGCTATTGAGATTTTACCTGACACTACTCCAATGGAGCAGTGCTTGTTGAACTTAGAGTCACTGGATGAATACCATTTGTCTTCATTACAAAACAATGAGGCAGCCAAAAAATGGTCAAGGGCCACCTTTGACTGCCATTTCAACCTTCTCTCATTTAATGAAGGAGACCTCCTCCTTTCCTACGCCATCGCCCACGATACCCTCGGCCACGGAAAATTCGAGTCCTTATGGCATGGACCTTATATCATCAAACAGTGCCTCACTAAAAGTGCCTACATCCTGGCCTCCCCGGAAGGCCATTCTCTGAAAGAACCCATCAACAGGTTATACCTAAAAACGTTTTACACCTAGGTGTCGCCACTCTACACTAGGACTTTTCCTTTTTGTACAAATTTGTAGAGTTTTTAGTCTTCTTTTTTCCTCAGTTCCTTATGTATGAAAAACCATTTTTTTTATTGAAATATACCTCCTCCATCATCCTACCACATCGGTTACACTAACGGAGCTAGCCGATGGACACATAATCTCTCTTTGGTCTCTCGACCCCTCTATACCCCCTCACATGAACTGCTCCACTCTAGTNACCATCCACTAGCTCTCCTTTAAAAGGAAGTGGGGGGCAAACTTCTTCCCAAGGGGGAAGCACAACCCCACTTAACCCCCCTCATGGGTCAGGTACACAAACCACTCACACCATGTTTGGAACTAACGATCCTATATTGCATGACCCCACATGGCCTGCAATGTCCCCGAAACTACCTTCAAACATCCCCAAGTTCAAAGGAAAGGCGGGAGACAATCCTGCCAACCATGTCATGACCTGCCACTTATGGTGCTCTTCAAATAGCATTATGGATGACTCTGTCCGATTAAGTTTATTCCAATGCACACTCACTAGCCCATCAACCAAGAGGTATGTAGACGAAAAATCAGGGTCCCATGTGACTTTTGAATCTTTGGTCAAAGCATTTTTTACCTTCTTTCAACTACCAATACACCATGACAATGGTATCAAACTACTCTCCGAGTTTAAATAAACCTCAGCCACACATATCGCTGACCACATTAATGAATGGCATCGACGACATAGTTTATGTAAAGCAGAAACCACCAAACAACAATGCCTTGATTGGTTTCTCCAATCACTCATCTCCCTCCTTGCCAAAGATTTGGCCTCCACTTTCCCCCAATTTGAAAAGGAATCCATCAGCAAGGCTCAGTGGTATGAAATAATTTATGTGTATTTGGGATACTTATATACGATCCTACCTGATGTCCCAAGACTCGTACCATTCGGCCAAGACAAACTTGGGATGTTTCACTCAGCAGATGGATTGATTGGTACCAAAACACACCACAACCCGTACATCCAACCACCACCCATGTATGGTACACCCCAACATCCACTGGTATATGGAGAAAACCCTTATTTCCCTCCTCCCCCTTACCAGCAGCCATACCTTGTTGTATCCCCTCCACCTACAAGTGGACCCGCATCAACACCCACGATGCACCCGATTGTACAACCAAGTTCTAGTACCCCCTCTACCTTAGCTTACACCCTGAGCACAAGTGAAAGCATCGTGACTCCCTATGTACCATACAAATAATTTCCACAAAGTAATCTGTACTTTCCCTTTCTTGGTCCTCCACAACACATGGCTCCACCACATGGACAACCACATGCCGAGGTTAACATTGTTCAACCCTCTCCCATTCAATAATTTCAAAATTTTGAAGAAATGACTATGGAAAATCTGACCCATCATTCGAATAATGCCAAAAATAAAGGAAAAAACCAAAACAATAATAACCTAGGACCAATGGGAAATAACCCCCAACAAAACCAACCTATTGGGGGAAACTACAACCAGGGGAACCAGAACCCTCAAGGGGGAAATAACAACAAACGTCAAGGGAATAATAACAAAAACCTCCGGAAAAACTTCCATTGTGCCCTTTACAGTGAGTATGGCCATTATACCCACCATTTCCCCCAAATGTTTTACTTTAAACGGATGAAATAATATGTGAACGACCCACGCCCCCCAACACCGACTGCCCCTTAGCAGGCCCCACAATAGTATGTGAAAAAACCACCCCCTATGGTGTTGCAAGACCCTATTCCACACCAAGGTGTGATAAACACCCAGCAGGAGATGCACCCTTCCCCACCATAGATGGGACTGTATCAAAACCCTAGGACTCCTACAGATCACACTATCCTCCTCACTAGTGAAGAGGAAATTCTTCTACAAATGTGCAATTGTCAATACAACGCACCCCCTGAATCTACTCCCACCACTTCAGAAATAGTTCCAGTTACAACAGGACCACCTATGATGATTCCATGCCCTAACACTGAAACCCCCCTTCAGATTCCCCGCATCCCATTACGAAGGAATGTCAAGAACCCTCAGGCTAGGGCAACACACAATTACAATTTGGTCGATGAATTGGTGCAGTCCCCTGCCTCCATGTCAGTCTTGGAAGTCCTTCAATCCTGTCCCACTCAACATAAGTCATTACTCTCCACCTTGGGCGAAGTCGACCCTATTGATACTAGACTCATCACATTTGATCTAGATTGTGGAGAACCCCATCTCCCCGCTTTGCTAGCTTTCCAAATACCAGTCAAAATTCAAAACATCACAATTCACCGATGCATCATCGATGAAGGTGCATCCACATGAATCATGTCCAAAACTGTATGGAATAAACTCGGCTCTCCCAAGCTAATACTATCCGCCATCACTTTGAGAGCTTATGATGGATGACCATCCTCTCCTGAAGGGCTCTTTCAAAATGTCCCCATTGAACTCGGGGGAAAAACCATCCTTATCGACATTGAAGTTATGGAAAAACCATCCCCCCCGAGTTCAACTTCCTTGCACACTATGCGAGAAAGAAGGACACCCCACCAATCGATGTACCTCTCTCCTTGAGTTACGCAATTTAATCCGACTTCCTTGAGCAACCACACCACTCATCACTACACGCAATGCACCTAGTGCTACCACCACGTCCTTGACTATAGGTAACACAAGTTTTTGAACCAAATTCACATGTGCCATATATTCAGAGTATGGCCATTACACCCACCATTGCCCTATGCTACCTCAATTTTGATAGACTCTAACGATAGTATGCCAAAGCTTTTCGCAAGAGTCTCCCCCATCCACGTCATCAAGTAGTCCTGTCACCGACATCCACTATGTCACGACCTCAGCCAACGAACAGATGAGAATCCCTTGCTCTCTCTTTGAATCACTGGATCATTTCACATACCAATGTCCTATGATCATCGAATACAAGCATCCCCAAATGGCCCTTATTCAAAATCCTACACCCCCCCCCACCTCCAAAGGTACCGATATTTACCGCTACTCCATCACCCGACATCGCTCGTATTATCTCTCTTGAGCCTGGGGAACTCCCCACTCCTCCATGGTTCATGGATAGCCTATATGAGGATTTTCCCCCAAATCCCCCCAATTCTCCAGTACATTTCCCCACGGAAATCTTACACCCGACTACAATTTTTAACCCACAGTATCTTGATAATTGGTTCATTTCAAGCAAACCATCGCAACCTTCTTGTGCCACCCCCTCTACATATTCACCCCGAGAAGACAACCACACGGTGACAGACACTAATGTTAGTCACCTGGATCCCCTATATTCTCACCAGTTCCACTGCAGCGAAGACATCCTCGAGGAATTAACTACCCCCGATTGCACATGGAATGCGCTCCATCACAGAGAAATCTTTCTCTTGTAGAAATCCTTTGATCCCCTTAGCCAAGAATCCATATGCGCAATCGAAACTAAGGATTTCATCCCATCCAGGCATATAG
This sequence comes from Picea glauca, assembly GCA_000966675.3. NCBI lineage: Eukaryota > Viridiplantae > Streptophyta > Pinopsida > Pinales > Pinaceae > Picea > Picea glauca. The sequence continues at coordinate 177,102 of JZKD02S0681476.1, read as the reverse complement.
ACTAGTTCAACAATCCTATCCCTGCCCTTGACGCTTTTGAAGAAGGCAACATGGTCAACATTTCCCCCATTTGCAAAATTGATATTTCCATTAAACTTGGAATCGTAGAAGACATCACCATCGACACTGCATGCTCTCCTGAAAAACTTATAGTTTACAAAACTGTCTTCCAGGAATACCAGGACATTTTTTCCTGGTCATACACAGAGACGCCTGACCTTGATCCTTCTATTTTCAAACATCGTATAGACACATGGCCTGATATCACACCTGTATGACAAAATCAATGACCATTACACCCATCAAAAGAGATGACCATCAAAGACAAAATTGAAAAATTATGTGTTGTTGGGTTCATATACCCCATCGCATATACGTCGTGGGTCTCACACCCCGTCCCTGTCAACAAAAAATAGGGCACTATTCACGTCTGCATTGGCTTTCATGATCTCAATCATGCCTGTCCCAAAGAGAATTTCCAAACTCCCTTCATCGACCAAATTATTGATGATTGTGCCAGCCACAAAGACTTGTCCTTTATGGATGGTTTCTCTGGCTACAATCAAATTCAGATTCATCCTGCAAACTAGTACAAAACTGCATTCACTACCCCATGGGGTACTTTTTCATATTGTGTCATGCCTTTTGACCTCAAGAATGCCGGTGCAACATTCCAATGGGCAATGTCATATTTTTTTCATGATCTGGCTCGCATCATCCTTGCCTACTTAGACGATCTCACCACTTGATCTACGAAACACACTCAACATCTAGCTCACTTACGCGTCATTTTTCATAGGTGTCATCAGTACAATATCCCCTTAAACCTCCTCAAGTGTGTATTTTGTGTCACCATTGGACGCCTCCTTGGGTTCATCATTTCCCAATGCGGCATCACCGTCGACACCCTTACCAAACCATCACGAAAATTCCACCACCTCGGAATTTACACCAATTACAAAGCCTACAAGGCAAATCCAACTTTCTAAGATGCTTTGTCCCCAATTACACCACTTGTGCACACGCTTTTGTTTGCCTATTGCATCACGATATCCCATTCCAATGGGATAAACATGCCCAAACCGATTTTGATGATTTAAAAATGACGCTCTCCAATGCCCCTTTGATTAGTCCACTGACTATAATCACGACTATATCCTCTACTTATTGGCCTCAACCGTCTCAGTGGTAGGAGTTCTCGTCCAATTAGGGGATGATGGCCATGAGAATGTAATTTACTATATTAGTAAAAATATTTCAAGACCACCCCTGAAGTACAATCGCGAAGAGCAACTTGCCCTTGTAGTTGTCCTCACCATCTAGAAACTATGCCATTACATCTTGCTTCGCAGTACCAAAGTCTTGGAATATTGCAACCCCATGCAACATTTGATTAGTCGTCGGAAAATTAACAGTAAATTTTCTGGATTGATCATCATCCTTCAAGAGTACGACCTCAAATTTTCAACACCCAAGAGAAAGAAATCCCTCATCCTCGCCGAACTCGTTATGGAATTTCCCTCAGATACTACCAGTTCACCCGTCAATACAAAATTCCTCGACTAACACCTCTTTTACATCCCCTCGGATGATCCTTGGTATGAAGATATCCTCGTCTACCTCCAAACACAAAAGTTTGGGCCTCACCTCTCCAAGGACGATCTTCGATGTATTCTCCATCAGCCCCCTCAATATATCCTGATCAGTGATATTTTATATCAACGAGGGGTTGACACCATACTTCGTCGATGTTTGACCATCGATGAAGCTAACAAAGTTCTGAATGATTGCCACAGTGATGCTTACGGTGGTCACCTCTCAGGGATGTTCACTGCTCAGAAAATCATTCGAGCGGGATACTTCTGGCCCACATTGTTTCACGACTGTATCCATGTTGTGAAACAGTGTGACAAATGCTAGCTTTATGCCCACAAATCACGATCACCACCCACTCTTCTACACCCCATCATCACTATCAGCCTTTTTTGAAAATGGGGCATTGACTTCATGACTTTCAACCCTCCGTCCAGAAATGGACACAAATAAATTATCGTGGCAGTCGATTACTTCACTAAATGGGTCGAAGCCATGCCCACCTTCAACAACACCACTGACACTACAACGTATTTCTTCTTTAATCACGTCATTTCCTGCTTCGTCATATCATTACAATTAGTCTCTGATCATGGAAAACACTTCAAGAACAAGCTCTTTGTCAAGATTTCCTCCAAATTAGGTTTCTCTCATGAGTTCGCCTCCCCCTACTACCCTCAGTCCAATGGACAGGTAGAGGCAGTCAACAGGGTCCTTAAAACCATGTTGCAACGTATTGTCAACAAACATAATACCAATTGGCATCATATGTTGTTTTCATCACTATGGGATTATCGCATGATAGTCAAAACTACCACTGGTTTTACACCCTTCCATCTTGTCCATGGGGTCAAAGCCACTCTCCCTATTGAGAGCGAAATTCCCACCTTACGCACCGCTATTGAGATTTTACCTGACACTACTCCAATGGAGCAGTGCTTGTTGAACTTAGAGTCACTGGATGAATACCATTTGTCTTCATTACAAAACAATGAGGCAGCCAAAAAATGGTCAAGGGCCACCTTTGACTGCCATTTCAACCTTCTCTCATTTAATGAAGGAGACCTCCTCCTTTCCTACGCCATCGCCCACGATACCCTCGGCCACGGAAAATTCGAGTCCTTATGGCATGGACCTTATATCATCAAACAGTGCCTCACTAAAAGTGCCTACATCCTGGCCTCCCCGGAAGGCCATTCTCTGAAAGAACCCATCAACAGGTTATACCTAAAAACGTTTTACACCTAGGTGTCGCCACTCTACACTAGGACTTTTCCTTTTTGTACAAATTTGTAGAGTTTTTAGTCTTCTTTTTTCCTCAGTTCCTTATGTATGAAAAACCATTTTTTTTATTGAAATATACCTCCTCCATCATCCTACCACATCGGTTACACTAACGGAGCTAGCCGATGGACACATAATCTCTCTTTGGTCTCTCGACCCCTCTATACCCCCTCACATGAACTGCTCCACTCTAGTTGCATATGTTTGGGCTCATTGTTTCAAGATTAATCCATAAGTATGGACACAAACCGATCTCCCTAGATCCACCTGGATCTAGAACAAAACAGGACAGAATAGTACTCTTTCCCTAGATTTAGACTATTGAATGAACTAGGAGGAAGGAATCATGAACGTACCTTATGATTGCTTTTTTGGGTCTCTGTTGTACCAGCTTTGCTCCAATTCTCTTGTGCCGCCAAGACCAGGACAACTCAAACCAATTGAAGTGAAAACAACTCAATATATTCAACAGTTAATCTATACATATGATCAAGGAGTTATGTAATAAAGTGACATCATCTTTATGGGAAAGGGACATATTACTGTATTAAATTGATAGAAAGAAAGAATTACAACTTGAGTCTTGATGTTGCAAGTCCCCTTTCGATGGCTCCTAGCTCTGACACACACACTTGCTCATGCATGAAGAAGATCAACCACTTTTGATAACCTTGCTAGTGTCTCTAGCTGTTGTAGCATCAGTCCTTCATACAATCTTACACTAATTCTCCAATCAATCTCTTGCTAGCTTGCTGCTTAACCTTCTCCATGAGCATTCCCCTCAATTTATAAGAGAGAATGGATTAGTTACTTGGATAGGGATGATCCCAAGATATCAGGAAAGACGATACTTAGATAACCATTCGAATGCAATCTCATCCTTCTAGAAGATTCCCTTCTAGAAGGTTCAAGAATCTATCTTTTTCCTTTCTCTAGAAGATGTTCGCACCCTAGAAGTTAGGTACAGTGCGAACCCCTCACACCCTGTCTTAATGCAGCTTGCGAGAATCATACATTCTCGTAGGAAAATATATAGGTATCCTACGAACCTCCCTTAAAAATATGATTTCAGGAAAGAGACAAAGGTAACTTTTCTCAGGAAAGTGTTCTGGTGAAGAGCCTGATTTCTCCATCATAATTACATCACCATGATGACCAAATTTATGGATAATAGAATGCCACCCAAAGTTTGATATTGGAACCAGTGACAGTCGATAGACTTTGTAAGTTGCATGTGTGTGTCAAGAACCAAGAACACATCTAATCGGAAACCTGCAAACATCCAAGCATCTGCAGAATATCATATATACCAATTCTGAGGTAGGCATTCCCATACTTAGATCATAGAATGATGACATCATAAACAAAGTTCATGGCCACCAATCATACACTGTGGATCCATGCCATCACAATATAGCATAGCCACCTAAATACACTCTGGATCTATGCGACAAATTTTTAATCAAGACGACATAGCCATGAAACATACACAGTGGATCTATGTGTCGTAAATTATACATAATCCATTGAAACCTGGATCATAAAGAGAATATCTAGGGTCTTCAATCTCATCGCCCAAAGTACGAATCTAACCATGTGATTACATGTGTCGAATTCGAACATGGAAGAAACCACTTGATTACCGGTCATTGAAGCAACCGTTAACAAGTGCGAGGGAAATCACCATTGATGTCAATGACTCCCAAGGTACTATAGTACAATACATCGAGTGTGAATAAATGAGTTGATGTCAAACATCTGAAAAAATCTTTTGATCAGGGGTCAATGATGTAAACCCACTGTCGAAAGCGAGAAACTTGCCATTGAGGCATGCAAGCTCCAAGGTACTAAATAATTTCTAAGTCTTGATTCCGGATAATGACCTGAAGTCGACGGAACAAAACTTGTCACAGGAGGGCCTTGATGTATCCCCCATCAATGACATGAAATTAGTAACAGAGTTTGATGGTGAAACAGAGCATGTGGCAATTGGACTGGACACAGGGAAGGCTGACACGGAGAGAATGGGTAACTGCAGATGGCCGTCTCAATAGAAGTTTCAAATGGACTTCTCTTGAACATATGAACGACACGACCAATGATTTGGCAGCATTGAATCAAAGACGACACATGGAAAGACCTTATAATCAATCGAAAGAGAGACGGATGGATTTCCCAAACCAACTTCAAATGATGAATAGGGGGTGTCATGTTCAAGAGCAACGCTTACTGCTAATCAATACAAAGATGAAACATATCCTTTTCCCAAATTTTCCCCCACCATTTCTGGCAAGTACCTCTTTATTTTTACGCAAGCTTGAAGAGGATGACATATGCTTGTTGATATAAGCTCATCCTTTGGACGAGTCCCTCGGAGTATTTTTAACGAACCTTAAGAAGGAGTGGTTCGGTCCCATCATGGGTCTGTCAATGTTTGTTTAACGAGTCCAAAGATAGTAAACTTGAAGGTTTTTCAAGATTATAGAGTTTGGAAAAACACTTAAAAGAGAACTCTCTCAGTTCCTTTTTCTTACAATAGTCCAACGAGACCGAAAAAGGGTTAAACTATCGCTCGAAAGATGCGTACTTCAAATACTTTATCGAGTGTGAAAATAGCAAGGTCGCTCGACAATATTTTCCTGTTTAGAGAGTCTGAAAAGAGCTTAAAGAAAACTCCAGGGGGGTTCCTTTTTTGTATAACCACAGCGAGCCCGAAAAAGTGATAAAACACCACTCGATCACGTTCTTATGTTTTTCACGAGCGCAAGAACGGACAAAAAAGCGCTCAAGGTTTTATGTAAAAACCATAAAAAACAATCAACATCACACCACACCAGGGAAAACTCTGTCCATATTCATCTATGTTTCACACCTACAAGTCATTACACTCATTTCCAAATTAGTAATTAGGTTTAAATAATAAATAAACATAAAAAACCCAAAATTGACATAGTAAAAAGTAATTAAAATGAGTAAATAACTAAATTTACCATATCATTTCATATTTTTACCATTGAGTTCCAAAAACCCTCATTTTACCCTCTAAATTCGGCATTGATTTCAAGGAGCTACGGGTGATCATTTGACGAGTCGTCAGTAGCATATTGGTAAGTTCTTCATTCCTAATCTTTTCATGGTTTAAAATTTTGATTTCATTGGTTAAAGGTTCTGTTTTAAGTTAGTTTTTGAACCCTATATGCGTGGAGGAATTCTCGCAGGTGGCCCATACGGGACCTGCGAGAATGACTCGGTCTCGCAGGTGGGCCTTAAGACACTTGCAAGAAGTTTGCACTGTGCATAGTATGGCACCTGCGAGCAGTGCAGAACTCAAAAAATTTTGAATAAATTAGCCAATAGAAAAGATTCATTTCATGAATAAGATCATTAATCATCTTTATATGTTTCTTATGCAGGTAAATAGCCACAAACATGGTGCTTGAGTGGCGATAACGAGAACATGAGAAGGATAACGCAAATGTTGAGAATCACCCTCCCACCATAGCTGCTTTAAGAGATTGTGGTCTCTTAAAATACTTCTGTATCCCGGGCATGAGAGCCCAAGTCCGTTTATTGGAGTATCTAGTCCGAATGTGGGATCCGGACCAACAAGTTTTCATTGTAGGAGCTCACACATTAGCTATTGACATCGAGGAAATATATTTCTTGATCGTATTATCTAGGCGTGGGTCCTATGTCAGTCTGACCGGTAGCAGAGCAGGTGGGTTAAAATGAGTGAATATTGCAACCAATACTGCGTACCTAAGGCCGAAAGAAAGAAAGGGAAAGTGGCAATCTGGGGAGTAACTGACTTGAATATATGCACTATTCTCTTCATGATTGCTCAGATGTCTAGAAGTGTCGCTCCCCATATGGCATTGCAGAGCTATTTCCAGTACGCCAATGAGTGTACTGAGCCCCGAGTATTTAACTGGGCTGATGCAGTATTACGCAGTATCAAGAGACAACTGACCAAGTGCAGGCGGGGAGAACTGAAACAATTTGGATATGGATCTTTGTTAGTTTCCTTTTTCCTAGAGAGGGTTCTTGTATTTCGTCTACAGGTTGAGTGGAACTTTTCGGGTCCTAGGGATCCGAGGATGTTACGATGGTGTCGGCTCATGGCCTGACATGTGGCAGGACCAATCGTCAAATATGAAAATATTTTCTTTGACTGGTTGCAAAACCAGATGCTGATGGTAGATGACTACGCATATGTCGGGTTGGATTTCTGAGGATATCTGGATCTAGCACTACCTGAGGACGCTCAGTGGGGAGACCTCAGTAAGAAGTACACAAATTTTCTCTTTTTAAATGTTTTTGAATTTTTATCATATTTAAATGTTTTTGTTTTATATATTTATTTGAAGACTAACTCAAAATATTTGTTGATAACACAGACATTGGACCGTATATACCTCCTGGCACTTCTCCTATCCAGCGACAAGGAGAAGCAGTAGCAGCAGCAGCATAGTATGCAGAATATTATCAGATCGTGGAGCATAATTTAGAGGGTCTTACAATAGACATTCTAGATATGACTCTGGAAGAGGTTCCACGACATGATCAGCATCACACTGTAGGAGTTTCCGCAGCTATGGGTCGATTTCTCCACAGAGTAGCTAGGGCAGTAGTGTGTTACTATGAACGTCATCCGTGACGTCACTTTGTAGAAGCTATAAGCTTCAATTTTTGATATTTTGGTCTTCAGACAAACATTTTGTAAAAACAAACTCTTTTGATCATTATAAATATACAAACAACTTCCACCGGTTTACTTTACATTGTGTAAATTGTAACGTGTTTGATTTATAAATGGTTCAAATGTCTGTCCAATACATAATTAGCTAATGCACCTGTTAATGTATTAAGACATCTAGGAATATGTTGATGTTCAATGTGATCAAAATATCGTTCCAAGAGGCGAATTCACAAATACACTCGTAATAAAGTAGGACTTCAAATATAGTATACATTACTTAGTTGTAGTACCACAAGATGCGAGTTGAGTCGCACAACCAAATGACGAATTCCAAGTGAGATAGCATCAACCAATAGTTCAATAACAACGCTATACTCGGTAATGTTGTCGGTTGCACGACCAAGACATACACCTCGTAAAGATATAAGTTCGTTGGTTGTGGCATAGATTGCCCATGCAGCGGAAGCTAGGTTCTGAGTACTACGGCTAGCACCATCAGTGAAGCCAATATAAGGTAGTGAATACTCCGACATCTGGCAATCAAACACAACGTCACGTAAGGGCAGAGACCAGATAACGTCAAAAGCAAACTAAAGTAACACACACACAATATGATACATAAAATACAAGTATTTGTGCACAAATGACTTATGCATAATACTTCTTCAAGTACAACCCATTCCTGGGTTCACTCAAAGGTATACCATCATAATCAACCAGCTCGTACGCTCCTTTTTCCAACACTCTGCGAACAATGTAAGGACCACACCACATTGGTTCTAATTTCCCAGCTCCTAAGACATCTTTATCTTGTTCATACAAAAGAACAAGATCACCTTCAGAGAAAATGCGAGGCTTGACATGCTTGTCATATTGGGCCTTAACGCGTTTCTTCTGGGCTTCTATTACTAGAGTAGCGTCATGTTGAGTCTCTTCTAATAGCATCAGATACAACAAACGTTCCTCTTCAGCAGAAGTATTGGGTAAGAGTTCTACAACTAGCTTCAAAGAAGGTATCTCACATTCTATTGGCAGAATGGCTTCCACGCCATAGACTAATCGAAAGGGGGTAAACCCCGTAGCGGATTTGACAGATGTCCGATATGCCCACAATGCCGAAAATAACATCATGTGCCAACTGGTTTTATGAATTCCTATCATTCGTCGAATCATAGTTATAAGAACCTTATTGATTTCTTCGACTTGGCCATTAGCTTGCGTATAATAGGGTGTTGAGCTATCATGACGAAGACCCAAATTTTCCGTAAGTTCAAACATCATAAAATTCATAAAATGACTACCGTGATCGGTAATGATAGCCTGAGGAACACCAAAATGAGATATGACATGGTTGAAAAGAAATAACGCTACAATATTTCTAGTATTATCGAATGTTGGCATCGCCTCGGCCCATTTTGTAAAATAATCAACAGCTACAATCATGTAACCATGCCCCCCGGCCGAGTGAGGGTGACATGTCATGAAATCAATGCCCCATTTTGCAAAAGGACCAACTGAGACCACAGGATGAAGGGGAGCAGGATGCAAACCAAATTTTTTGATTGTAGGTCTTGCAGGCATGGAACTTCTGAACAACAATAATGCAGTCATTGAATAAGGAAGGCCAAAAATATCCTGCACGTAAGATCTTCTGGGCAGTAGCATACCCAGACATATGACCACCACATGCTCCAGAATGGAATTTATTCAAGGCTTTCTCGGCTTCGTCAAAAGTCAAACAACGTCGAAACACAGAGTCAATTCCTCGACGGTAAAGAGTATCTCCGAGAATAATGTACTGGCGAGCTTGATAATGGACACAACGTCGTTCAGTAATAGACAAATCAGGCCGGAAATTCTGGGTCTGGAGATATATAATGATATCTCCATACCAAATATCGTCAGTGCTGATAAGGAAAAGTGATTCATCAGGTAATGAATCTACAGCTACATTTTCCATGGCTGAGTGGGGAAAATCGCAGATTAACTCAGCAAAAACTAAGGATTTCTTTGACGTGGCGCGATCAAATTCCAAGTCGAACTCTTGGAGTATGAAAATCCATTTGGAGTACTTTCCCCTAGCAATTTACGGGTCAAAATATGTTGCATAGAGTTACAATGTGAAATCACTGTAGTTTTCCTGGAGAGAATATAATGGCGAAAACGTTGAACTGCTTGAATAGTAGCCAAAGCCAGTTTTTCAACATGTTGGTACTTGATCTCAGTGGATGTGAGACTTTGAATCAAGTAATAAATAACATGTTCATCGTGTGCATCATCCTCCTAAACGAGAACCATGCCAATAGTATACTCGGAGGCAACAAGATAAAGAAAGTAATCACGACTATAATCAGGAGGGAAAAGAATTGGAGCTTTCGTGAGGGACAAATTCAAAGCCTCAAAAGCGTTGTTGGCCACGGTATCCCAAACAAACTCAGAACCTTTCTTTAGTAGCCTTGTAAAACCTCGAGTAATCTCAGCGTAATTAGGGATGAAACGACGAAGAAAGTTTTCTTTCCCTTCCAAACTTTGTAACTGGCGCAGCGAAGAAGAAGGAGGGAGATTAAGAATCACCTCGAACTTAATAGGATCTACCCGGATCCCTTGACGTGAAACAATGAATCCTAGAAGATGGTCGGACTCTACGCAAAAGACGCATTTATGAGGATTTAAACGAATGCGATAGAACCGACAACGAATGAAAATTGCTCGGAGATGAGTGGGGTGATCGACTCGGCGTAAAGAATGAACTGGAAAATTGTCCAAATAAGGTTGAATGATATGCTTTATATCATGAAACGCATAAGACATAGCACGTTGAAATGTTGCACCTGCATTCTTAAGACCGAAGGGAAGTTTCCTATAGGCGAAAGTACCCCAAGGACAAATAAAAGCAGTTTTATGTTGGTCCTCAGGAGCGATGTTAATTTGATTATAGCCGAAGAATCCATCCATGAGAGAAAAGATTTCACTGTCGGCACAGTCATCGATGATCTGGTCGACGAAAGGGGTTGGAAAGTTGTCCTTCGGATAGGCTTTGTTAGTATCCCGATAATCAACGCAAACACGTATACTACCACCTTTCTTATCAATCGGTACAGGTTTGGGAACCCATTCTGTTAGAGCCACAAGATAAATAAAACTGGCTTTGAGAAGTTTTTCAACTTCGAGTTTGATAGCTGCCGAATTACATGGATGAATTGGATGAAGGTGCTGCCAGACTGGTTTATCTCCGGGGTACATTTTTATCTCATGCACAACAATGGCAGGGTCTATACCTAGCATCTCTTTGTAGCTCCAGGCCAATATGTCACGAAATTCTTTGAACAGAGCAGTATAGGTGACAATTTCATCCGAAGAACACGAAGCTCCAATGTGAACATTTTCAACTATCCCAGGTTTAATTGATATATCAATGGGAATCATGGGAGAAATATTACTGAGGTTCCCTTCCGCAAACACATCGCGTGTAGATCCGGGAATGGTCGATATAACAACAACGGTCGACGGAGTCGAAATCCGTTGGTAGTTCTTGAGAGTCTGTTGTTCCATAAACAGTATGATGATGTCCATCATCATACTGTTTGTCCTCCATGATGGACATGATCATCTCGCAGTGGGAAAGATGACACGAAAAGGATCAGGAGATAACTCATCAAAAGAAAAAGTAGAAGGTGTTGTCGATTGAATAGCTTGATAAGAAAACTCAACCGGACTTAATGGCATAACGTTGCCAAAATGAGTATGATCTCCTGGATCGGGGACTATCCAAGGGTCAGAAGACACAGGAAACTCATGAGGTACAGCGGAGATCATATTAATAGAAGCAATAAATGGGCATGGAATATCGGGTGGAGGTGGTATGGGGAAAGTGCCCATTAACGAAGATTCTTTTAAAAGGCCGACACCAAAATTCTCGTAACCCGGTGGGGTTTTAGCTATAAACAACACATTGCCAGTACGAGTATCAGAATTAAAGAAGGCAAGTTGATCAACCGTAACAACCTTTCCCTGGTGAGGAAATCGCACAACAGGCAAATGTGATGACACAAAAACGTGCATAGAATCTATCCAGCTACGACCAAGAAGAAGATTATAATCCAGAGCAACATCAAAAACTTCCACTTCAACTTGGACTGTCTTACCTTCTAGAGTAACAGCCAATGATGGAAGAACACCGTAAGGCTTAAAACCTGAGCCATTAAAGGATTTCAAAGTATTTTTTGATTCATTTAATGGAGGAGAGCCAATGGCTTTCCAAAAAGCTAAAGACATTACACATGTAGAGGCACCCTCATCGATAACATATCGACAAATATTCTTGTCGGCAACAACAACTTGTATCTGAAACGCAAGTTGAGGGGGAAACCTTGGAATATGATCTTCCAAGTCAAAGACTATTAAATTCATATATGTAGGATCAATTCCACCTATAGCTTTCAATAGAGCCCTTCATTGTGCAGGACAATACTGAAGGACTTAAAGGGTAGACATCGTTGAAGGTGCTTGGGCTAGATCTTCGACAATGCTATAGTTCTGTTCCGCACGAGCATGAGGATTGAAGGCCTATTTATTAACAACACCTTTTGGGGGTGGTCGCAGAACTGTATCAAGGCTCGGTCATTCGAGATGAAGAGGATCGTTCGTAGGCGGAGTCGGTGGAGAGGGTTGAACCAGAGTAGGAGGTATATCACCAACCTTCTCCTTAGATGGAGTATAGTCTTTAGCTCTAGTCGTGAGTGAAACATTATTTTTCATAGAATCACCGGTACACATCAAAACATATGATGTCGTAGAAGTAGAGGGTTGGTCATGAATGACCAATGAAGCCTGCTGCTAAGACGGGAAGGGTTGGGACAAGACTGCCAACGTAGATGATTTCAGCGTTCCTTGAAGGAACTTAGTAACTTCGGCACGTCGAGGACAATCCTTCATGTAGTGATCATCACCACAGATAAGGCAAGGGTAGCGTGGCTTGCGCTTATCCCGATCTTCAACAGGAGGGGTTTTAGTTTTCTCATTTTGATTATTATTTTTACTCTCCTTATTCTTACCTCTTCCTTTCTTTGATTTATTTTTACCGGTCAGGGTAGATTGAACAGCATTCACCTCGGAAGTTTTATCAGTGGAAGCGGCAGGAGATGGAGCATTTTGAACATTAGAAGAATTAGATTTATGGGTTGTATTCGAAACGGCATGTGAGTGGGTATGAGCAGTACCAATCACACCATCAGCTGCATGCGAGGCAGTTGGAGCAGTTGAAGTGCTGGAAGTACCAGGACGAGGTAGTTCAGGTAGTAAATCGTAAAGTGTTCCCGTTTGAGAATAAACGAGATCAAGATATTGAGCACGACTTATAGCCTGCTCCTCTGTAACAACACCACCCATAGCAATTTCTTTACCTATTTCATTCACGAAGGATTTCGTAAACCATTCTGCCAATAACTGATCCGGGAGTTCAAGTTTAATAAGACGTCGTCTCCTTTTCCACTCATGGATATGATCTGATATATGAGTGCCTTTAGTCTGTTTAAAGGAAGTTAAGATCTCAGTCCCAGTATCATAATGGATCAGTAACTAGTAATGTGTAAGAAAATCCATAGCTAGGGTGTTGAAATCAGAAAAGAAACCTCGTGGGAATTCAATATACCACTTCGCAGCAGAACCGGTAAGGGTTCTTTGAAAAAGACATAGACGAATGGATTCATCCATCAGTGAGTTGGACGAACACCATAAATGAAAAGTCATGACATGATTATTTGGGTCCTCTCCCACCTTGCCATCGAATTTCGGAATATCTGATGGAATCTTGGCAGGAATAGACGGCCATTGGGGAGAGTGACGAATAGGATCATTTAGAATCCTAGACAAATCTGGTAAATCCAAAGTAGAAAGAAAAGGAAATTGTTGATTCACTTGTGGGTACTGGTGACTTTGGGTTGGAAGCCCTGTCGGCAAACCAATAGGACCGTATGCAGTCTGCCCATAGAGGGAAGACCCTGGATGATTCGGTGGTGGCTGGATAGGATAGTAACCCCAAGGATTGTGACCTTGAGTTTGAGTAGGGACCTGAGGTTGAGTAGTCTGACCCGAACCCCAAATAGGATTAGTTATACTCGGATAAGGTTGGCCCACAGTAGGGACAGTTTTCTACCCCCTAGCATTTTGAGGAAAGTTTCGTAGAATTTGATTCCAATACTGGGCCAAGTCAGGAGGTATTTTTTGTCCAAAATGTGAGGTTGGTCTCCCTATGGTAGGTATAGTTCCACCCAGAATTTGTGTGCCAATCGTAGGTTGTGTAGTAACTGTGTTGTGTCCAGGAAAAGAAAAAGGAACTGTACCACCTTGTCCACCAACGGGAATCTGTGGGTTTGGTGCAACAGTCGGGATAGTACCACTAGGATTAGGATTTCCAGAAGGAAAAGGAGGGAGTGTCGGGATAAAAGCTGGAATACCTGGAGAACCGGATGGGGTTTATGGAGGTGTTGTATTGGAAGCATTCAACAAAGCATTCAATGTATGGTAACCAGGGGGTAAATTCGGGTTGACATCAAGTATTCTTTGGGTATTGATAGGAGCAAGAGTAGCTGCAGTAATCTCGGTTTGCACACTTGTAGTATTAGCAAGATGGGCCATCTTGGGAGGGAGAACAAAGCGATAAGTGGTAGTCTCTGGTGTAGTTTCTGTCTCAGAAGACACTGAAGGGTTGATTTCATAGACAGGGGGTGACTCAGTACCAAAAATGACTCATCGGAAATCACCTGACCAAAAAGGATCTTGGCCTACTACACCGGGAGAAGGCCCAACGGTTGATTCAGAAGATGTAACAATGGCTTCATCAGAAGAATTTAATCGCACAACAGGTCGTTCACCATGGTGAATGCGATAGTCTTCTCTAGTATTAGTGATTCAAAAATCTTCTAGAGAATCAGTTCAGTCTACCTGTGGAGGTGGTGTAGTGACAACTGGAACGTCACTTGTTTCCCCGTGTGGTGGAGTAACCACTAGGACTTCAATCTGATGGGGAGAACCCTCAGGTGTACCGGTAGGCGAGGGTTGAGTATCATCTAGATGTTCTGGAGATAAACCTTGCATTCTACGTGAACGTCGTGGTGGAGCAATTGTAAACAAATGAAAATCTCTGCAAAGAAATTCCTAAGGTCAACTTCGAGAAACAAAGAGCACGTGCTAGTAAATAAAATCTAGGAAGCAATCACCAAGCAAACAATACCTTCTAATTTCGAAGCCACTAGTTGGTGATGAAATCCAACGTCGCAACAATGAGATGAGAAGGGGTGGGGCTAGGGTGGAAAAGTTACACTGACGACCTGCTTAACAAGCTTACACCCTGGTGCAAGCTCCCACACATAATCATGGGTATACCCTCCAGGGAGCCCTAGTGAGTTTGGCCAACGTCAATTCCAAGTACCATGAAGACTTTCCCCTCCACAGTCACCTTGGGTAAGAACCTAGAGAGACAGGCCACTAAGGTCACCACAAACAACAGTAAAGCCTAGGGGAATAGTCGTCGGTCCGATCCACATGCAAGGGCAGGGTATCTAGCCTGAAATCAACTCAAAAGGCTTCCACTCATCATTGTGGGTATACCTCGAAGTGATACCCGTAATACGTGAAATCTCTACACTGATGTCAACAAAGCAGGGTTAGTAACTCTGCCAACACCAATGCGACCTAGTGCTTGACCCTTGTGTTAGAAGGGCTTCCCAGGACAGTATGTTGCAAATCGAATTTAACACTCCCTAACTCAAGATTCTATTGTGTGTTTTGAGATTTTGGAGAGTGTATCTCTCTTCCTACTCCAAAGCACTAGCCTAGCTAAATGTTGGTGTATAAGAGCCCTAGAAAAGAGTTACTAGATAAATTTTAAGATTATGCAATGTTTTTAAGAGATGTTGTTTACTCGAAGGTCACGGAAGTGAAACTCGTGTTGTATGACTCTGACCCAAAAATGCAAGGATGATAATGAAATATAACACTTTTCATTCCATGAATCCTATTTATGGGAGAGAGAGAGAGAAGTTCCCAAATCAACCCTGTACTACAATGTAATGCACAATTTCCTTTCAGATGTCAATGCAAACAATCATTTATCAAAGGACAATCTCTATGTGTCTTTTTCAAATACTTCAATGAACTCTAAAATTTGATTTTTCAATGTTTTCTAAAAGACAAAAAACAATGTTTTTGAAAGAAAAGATTATTGTTCACTTTCCAAAAAGAATTCTCA